>CM035271.1:103693813-103750067 GCA_020226075.1 Hydropotes inermis | reverse complement strand
ATATTAAAAAGCAGAGACATTACTTTATCAACAAAGGTCCATCTAGTCAAGGCTACGGTTTTTCCAGTGGTCATATATGGATGTGAGAGTTGGACCATAAAGAAAGCTGAGCACTGAAGAATTGATGCTTTTGAACTGTGGTGTTGGAGAAGACACTTGAGAGTCCCTTGGACTGCAAGGAGGTACAACCAGTCCATCCTGAAGGAGATCAGTCGTGGGTGTTCATTGGAAGGACTGATGCTGAAGCTGAAACTCCAATACTTTGTCCACCTGATGTGAAGAACTGACTCATCTGCAAAGACCCTGATGCTGGGAAACACTGAAGGCAGGAGGAGAAGGGGACCACAGAGGATGAGATGGCTGGATGGCATCACTGACTCGATGGACATGAGTGTGAGTAAACTCTGGGAGTTGGTGATGGACAGGGAGGCCTGGCGTGCTGCAATTCATGAGGTCACAAAGAGTCGGACACGACTGAGCGACTGAACTGAACTGAACTAAAGCCACCTGGTAAATTTCTTATATATGCGTGTATAATAAGCAAATATAACTTTCACAATTAGAGAAGAAAACCACAGAGGGTTTTTTCCTTTCTTTCTTTTTTGGAAATTCTATTATATATATCATGACGTGTTGCCTCTGTGAAGGCATCAGAAGAAAAGAAATTTTAAAGAGACTGGTACTCCTGGAGCTTACCATTTAAATAGGGTTACGAAAGGGACAAATGTGATTTAAAAGAAAGAACAATGCAAAAGAGGAACAAAATGGAAACTGAGCAATGTTCTCTGTAAGCTCCTACCCACTTGAAGAGCTAAGAAATATGGATTTTGGAAATGTAGTGTGGAGGCTGACTTGGATGGATTTGAAGAATAGGAGAGACGAGAGAGTCCACCATTATATGGAATGAGGCCATATTTTGTCTTTGGCGTTTGATAACTTCATTAGAGGAGGGTTTATATTATAGTCAGGGTTCAGTTAGAAAAAGAGAAGTCACTCTATGTATTTAAAGTGAAAAGAATAGACTAGTTCGGGAAATTAAGAGCTTACAAAATTATAGAATGGCCTGGACAGAGTCAGGCACTCAGGTGCAGAGGTTAAGAACGTGCAGAACCATGTTTGTGGTGAAATCTCAGTTTCTCTGCACGCCTATAGCAGGTGAAAAGTAAATGAAAACAGAGATCACTATATCCCTCATCTCTGTAAAGCACCAAGTCTAGAGTTAGAGGAAGAATAAAATAGCCGCTGCCTCTCCTTCTTTCTTAATCTTGCATACGTGTGTCTACTTGGCAAAACGTCACCCTATCTAAAACACAGGAGCCAAAGTGGTCTAGAAAATGTACTTCCAAGGCTTGTAGCTCTGACACACAGGATAAAGCAAAAAAAAAAAAAAAAGTGCAAAAATGAGTGCTGAGCGCCTGACTCCTTCCCCTGATATTTACCACAGATAGTTCCATAGATCCTTGAAAGCCAGGATAAGAAGCTCAGCCATAAAAACCAGAAGATTTTTTAAGCACATAGGGGAAAAAAAATACAGTGCTTGTAAAGTAAATTGGTTAAGAAAAACTATCTCACTGTGGTAAATATATTTCAAGTTGCTTCATCAATACGAGTACCAGGAACAGCACAAACAATCTCAGAGAACTAAAGGGAAATCAAAAGAGCAGTAAAAGTTATACAGAGTCAAGTTAAGGGCCACGTGCCAAACCTCACTGCGGGTCTGGAGTTGGTTTACGTGAATCACTCAACCACGCCGACCCTTTTACAAGTCTGTTTGCTGAAACAATAAACTCAGGGGGGAAAAGCATTAAATCCAACTGGGTTTTAAACCACTGTTCTGGTTGTACCATGTAAACCCAACTTAATAGCTTCTACAGTCAACTCTGGTCAAGTGAGAAATGTCATGCATACAAATCCTCTACTGTGATGTTTCATTCAAATACTGTTTTCATATCATCCAATGCCTGGTTTTCAATTTCTTCCAATGTGATTTAAGAACATGATATTTTAGATTTCTAATGCATTATGAATAGAATGAATTTAATATAAACTCCCACTTGCTGAAAGATAATTTCTGTTTAGAAACAAAAGAAATTTCAAATAGACAAAAAGAAATGAAACCCTTAAACTCTCCTCTCTTTTGGGTATTCCTGTGGTGAGGTAACTCTTTATAAGGGAGAAAGTCATAAAAGATTTTGAACAATTTACCCTACTTTTCTAGTTTTCCATCTTTACAACCTTGTTGTCCGGTCACTAAGTTGTGTCTGATTCTTTATGACCCCATGGACTGCAGCACGCCAGGCCTCCCTGTCCATCACCAACTCCCGGAGTTTGCTCACACTCATGTTCTTTGTGTCGATGATGCCATCCAACCATCTCATCCTCTTTTGTGCCCTCCCCCTCTTGCCCTCAGTCCTTGCCAGCATCAGGATCTTCTCCAATAAGATAATTTTTAACATCAGGTGACTGGAGCTTCAGCTATAGTATCAGTCATTCCAATGAATATTAAGGATTGATTTCCCTTAGGATTGACTAGTTTGATTGCCTTTCAATCCAAAGGACTCTCAAGAGTCTTCTCCAGCACCACAATTTGGAAGCATCATTTCTTCAGCACTTAACCCTCTTTATGGTCTAGCTCTCACATCCATCCATGACTACTGGAAAAACCATAGCTTTGACTAGATGGACCTTTTTTGGCAAAGTGATATCTCTACTTTTTATTATGCTATCTACGTTGGTCATAGCTTTCCTTCCAAGTAGCAAGTATCTTTTAATTTCATGACTGCAGTCATCATCTGCAGTGATTTTGGAGCCCAGAAAAATAAAGTCTGACACAATTTCCACTGTTTTCCCATCTATTTCCCATGAAGTGATGGGACCAGATGCCATGATCTTAGGTTTTTGAATGCTAAGCTTTAAGCCAGCTTTATCACTCTCCTCTTTCACCCTCATCAAGAGGCTCTTTAGTTCCTCTTCACTTTCTGCCATTAGAGTGGTGTCCTCTGCATATCTAGGTTGTTTATTTCTCTCCCAGCAATCTTGATTCCACCTTGTCATTCATCAGCCTGGCTTTTCACAAGATTTACTCCTCATATAAGTTAAATAAGCAAGGTGACAACACATAGCCTTAATGTACTCCACTCCTAATTTTGAACCAGAACGTTGGTCCCTGTCCAGTTCTAACTGTTGCTTCTTGATCCGCATACAGCCTACTGGTCTGTCAATTCTTTGGATACAGATGGTGTGCTTTATATTTCCCAACACAACTGACCTCAGACACTTGCCTACAAGCTTGTTTGATGAATAAATCTGTTCTAATAGCTTCCATATCACTGATGCTATATCACAGTCCACAATGACACTTTAAAGGATGGAAATTTCTTAGTCTGGAATTTTATTAAGTTAGAAGGTCCTCAGTAGCAGCATTAAATGCAGTGGATGAAGAAGAGGAGGCATAGGAAGAGATCAAAGAAAGAATGAAGGATGATGAAAGGAAAGGAAGCACAATGCAGAACTTTTCCAAGAGCTAGAACAGTATCTTACCCAAAGGAATTATAATAAGAGCTGAGATGAAACAGAAATTGGGCAAAATTAAGTTATTTAGAGCCCTGACCAGACTCAATTGAAAACGATCTGTGTTTCACCTGCCCATGTGTGGAACGCAAAGCTGCAACTTATAGAACGTCTCCTAAAGTATGTTTTTGAAGACACTTTGAGTGATGACAATTCTCTTGAGTGGAGGTAAACAGAAAATTCTATACAAAAAGTCATGATAAATGGATAGTGTTCTCTGTGATCCATAATTCTTAAGTTGATTTTTTAATAAGTGTTCATATTATTGTCATTAATACATGTCTTATGATCTTATCTAATCAGCTCATCTACCAGAAACTACAATTAATGTGAGTACTTCTGTTACTTTTGAAGAAATTCTTTGAAGTCAATTTTCCTTGGATCTGCCTTCAACATAAATTTGGACCCTTGTAGCGAAATTCAGTACAACGTATGCAGACCCATAAAGCAGGAAAGCCTACCTTCATCAAGGAAGTGGCGCGCTGCATATTTATGTACAATGCCCCACCTAAATCAGGAAACCACACAACTAAAGGCATTAAAAACTCCAGCTCTTTCTACAGAACTCTGCGATTGGTGCATTTTTCTGTGAAACAAAGTTAAAGCTGAGACTCAAATTCTTCTGTGTTGCTGCAGTGCTTTTGCCTTAATAAAGATCTGCGGCCAGAAAGAATCGCCATCCATTCACAACACATTTTTCTTTCCAAAATTACATTTCTCTTATAAATATCCCTGGGAAACAACCTTAAGAATCCAATAAAGCCTGAATCACTTTGCCAGTGACCTTATTTCTGGTTGAATGTTCTCGTCAGGAACCTGGAGGAAAAGCTGAAATTTGTGATCTTGTGAAGAGCCATGCAGATGGAACCTGTGATTTAGAATCGAGGGTTTGGGGAGGCTTTCTGAACAGAAAGCAGAGCCTTTATACCCTGGATTCTCTAAAATGTCTGCCTGTACGGTCTTGCCACTCTGATCCTTTTTGGTCACCGACATGGACTTGAAAGGATTTAGTGGTAACACTGTAATTAAACGTCAGGCTTAGGTTTTTCTCTGACCCTCCCCCCCTCAGTGTTTCACCCCGCCGGCAGCAGCTTTGCAAAGCACGCCTTTATTGTCCACTAGGTTTGTGTTTTTATCTGGCTGGGGATGACATACCTGCAGAGGCTTTGCTTTTCTTTCCTCTCCTATATTTCAAAGCTTGTTTCTCCCTCAGTCCTGACATCAGCAATCCTTTGTGGTTTTTCTTGGCCCTCAAAGGCTTAATGGTCCAGCACAGAACTTGAATCTTTGGAAATAGATCCCAACCACCTCTAACGGCAGCTTCAGATAAGTTCAGAGAGCAGCCACTCAGAAAAGCAAAAGTGCTGCCTGTGGTTAAAAGTTCCAGGGAGATTTTTGTCTTTAAAATCAAATGAATATATTCAAAGATGGCTTTAAAACCTGCAGCACTCACCCAGACAGCACAGAGAGGTTTCTAGATTCACTGTGGGTAAGAAGATGAAACCAAGTTTAAAAGCTAATTAGTTAGCTCTCTTCCTGAATGTTTGGTGGCCCCTTCCCTGGGGAAGGGGGAAGAAAGAGCATGATTGGGGAGGGGAACTTGTATGAAACCAGTTATTTGGAAGTCGGGTAATATTAAAAGCCTAGCTACCTTACAGGGGCACAGACCTAACTGCAATCAATGCAGCTAAACAGGTATGATAAAAGAGGGCCATCTATTATTCTCATTAAGGCCCTCGTTTGATACATTTTTAAGATTTCAAATTAATTAAGCTACCATTTAAAATCCTTGGAAGTTAATATTTTGCTCATTTCTTTGTTATGGGTTATCTCTTAGGGAAGGCCTGACATGGGAAGGGCGTGGTGAGAAAGAGAGGGAACGAACATTTATGTGTCATCTGTGTGCCAGACGCTGCTCTTGCCACTTGACAAATGTTAACTTGTTTACTCCGCACCAGTGCTATGCGGAAAACTATTCTTCCTCCCATTTAAGTAGAATTTATTTTGCTTCCAAGTGAGGAAATTCGGGTACAGAAAGACAGCTAACTTGCCCAGGACTGCATAGGCGGTCGGGGGCTGGTGGTGCCCCAGCCCGGGAAACCTGGCCTCGGAGTCTGGGCCCTGCAGCAGCTAGACGCCTGAGAGCAACTGGAAGCTCTGTTTCCAAGGCCTGATGAAGTCTCTCTCTCTCTCTCTCTCTCTCTCTCTCTCACACACACACACACACACACACCCCTCCCAAGTCTCGACTGCTAGGGTAGACAGTCTCTCAGTCCCTCTGCGTCCTGCACAGGTTGGGAGGGAAGCCCTGCCCTTGGTCTCAGGCTCGGTGGAGGCCGGCTTCATCTTTGCTCCCGCGAAAACCACTCCGGTGGGCAGGTGGCCGGTGACACCATGACCCTTAAAAGTCACACGTATCACCCCCGCTCACGCTGCGTATGTCAGCGTGAGTCCTAAGGCTATATCCGGTCTGAAGAGAACTGAGAAGTGGGATCCTACTGTTTCCTCAAGTAGAGGAGATACACTGGACGGGATTAGAGTCTGGATGTAACCAGAGACTGGGGCTGAACGGCTCCGATGACCCCAGCACGCCTCTTCGGGACCCCCTCAGGTCCCTCACCTCAACAGTTCCCCTTCAGACCTTCCTTCCCTTTAACTGGGAATTTACCTTTAAGTCTTCAGGAGGGGACCCACTTTCCTTAAACTCCTGGCCCCTACTGCACATTTACTGAGAATGTTTTTGTCTATGCCACCTTAAAGCCCGAGGATGTTTGAACACACAATTCAGAAAGAGACTTAAAATTGATGGGCTTTCTGCTCTACATTTCTTCCCTGTGGCAATGTGTCCAGGCTATTATCTGCCTGAAAGGGAGGAGGAATTCAAGTTAGCATGTTGAAAATATTACTCTCTCACAATGCTACTGGATGGTACTAGGACCTGGGAGCTTAGAGCTTGGTGCAAAACTTTCACTTTTCAGTCAAATTTCCTCTCACACAGTAAATTCAGTCTCAGCTGGGAATATATGAATCGCTGCTCCTTCCTAGTCTTTCTCTCTCTTCAGGAGTTATGTGCACTTTCTGTTCCCCACCTTCCACTGGCGTCACTGCCAGGATCCAAGATTTTAACATCCAGTTCTCAGGGGCAAGGGTAGACCCTGCAGACCCTAGGCAAAACTGACGGAGCCTCTAGCAAGTTCAAAGTAAAATTTTCTATGGCAGAAAATAAGCATTTTTCATGGTAATAGTGATGCTCTTCTTCAGACTGTCCTTACACTGTTATATTGGGTTAGCCAAAAAGTTCATTTGGGTTACTGAATACATTGTTGAATAAATTTCTTTGTAAAATAAAAAGCGTGTACTTTATTTGTACTTAAACCCAAACGAACTTTTTTGGCCAACCCAATACAAGCCGGATTTGTATCCCTTCTCTCCATATGGCCAAGAGACTCCCTTCCAGGAGGACTGAGGTAACTAAGCCTGCAGCCTACCCAGGGCTGTGGGAAAGGACTCGGTGTGTCCCGGGTACACGATCAATCGTCCTCCACACACACCCCTGCAACTCTTTAACACGGGCACCTTCCTGACCCATGAATTAAGTAAGTGAGACATGGGCAATGTCTCTATTCTAATATCTTTGCAGTATTACCTAGCTCAATAGTTTTAAATGTGCCTAGGTCAACAGTTTTAAAATATAAGGACTCCTTTCAAGACAACAACAGAGTTACAAAAAGATGGCAAGCAGGCCTATAAAAGATGCTCCGTGTCACATGTCATAAGGGAAATGCAAATTAAAATGAGATATAATCATATGCCTGCTAGAAGAGTCAAAATCCAGAACACTGGTCAACCCCAAATTCCAATCAGGATGTGGAACAACAGAGCCCTCGTTCACTGCTGATGTGAATGGAAAATGGTACAGCCACTTGGAAACCACTTGCACGGTTTCTAACAAAGAAACAAAACAAAACATACTCTTACCATAAGATCCTGCAATTATTTTTTTTTTTGGCATTTATCCAAAGAAGTTGAAAATTCATGTCCACAAAAACCTGCACGCAGATGTTTGTAGCAGCTTATCCATAACTGCCCAAACTTGGAGCTTATCCATAACTGCCCAAACTACAAGGTGTCCTCTGTAGGTGGATAGATAAATAAACTGTGCTGTACCCAGACAGTGGAATATCACTCCATGCTAAAAAGAACTGAGCTCTCAAGCCATAAAAAGGGGTGGAAGACACATAAATGCATATTACTAAAGTGAAGAAGGCGGTAGGGAAAGGGTCTCAAGATTTACAGCAAGACCAAATGCAGACCTCTGGATGCAACTGTTCTTAATCTAGAGATCTATGAACTAAAACACATAGAATAGCTGACACCTACACATCTAAACACAAGGTGAATACCATCTTTAAATGGCATCAATAGCGTTCCAACTCCCAGAGTCCAATTCATTTGAAGCTGAGAATGTTTTTCTTGGCATCCTTTGTGCAATAGTACGAAAATAAAATAAGCAAGCAAAGCTCCATGACACTCTACTAGCGTCTTTCATTCTACTTTGTTTACACGGGAATTTGCCCTGGTTGTATTATTCATTGCTACGTGATGACAGAACTAAATGTATTTGATAATGCCGGATACCAAACTAGAAGGGCACTGGGTTATAAATGAGAAAGGTAACATACCAGTTGCCACTTGCTCTGAGGCCCCCAAACAGACTTTCTTGGGAGAGTAATAAAGGTCATGAGAACAGATATAGAGGTAGCTTTTGGTACTAAGCTAGGGAAAAAAAACTAAAACCTCAAACACTGACATGGATTCTAAATTTCTGGGTAGTTGTGTTTATAAGGACTTTGTTGGACTTCTAAAACTCTGTTTTAACACGAATTTCTTTTAAGAGGAAAGAATGTATACAGCACAATAGCACCATGGTATAGTTGTTATGTTTAATAGGGGTGCTGTTGCTTGATGTTAGTTGTGGGTTTATTGATCCTTTTCAGTTACTGGTGGTAGCTCTCTGTAAGAAGTTTAGCGTTATTTCCCAATGAAGCTTTGTTCATCCTTTTTTTTTTTTTTTAACTGCTTCTCAATACAATATACTTTCTAGCAATGAGAATGGGAAATTCTCTTGGAAAAAGAAGACAAAAGCAAGCAGAACTAATTTATCTTCAATAATTATTGGCAAGCAATTGGGTAACAGAGTCAATAACTTCTGTTGAAATTTCTGGTCTTAACCTGGAATTATTTTCTTGCAAAGCTGAAGTTCACAAGAATTGTCTTGAATACCAGCTCCATAGTAGTGCAGAGGAGAGAAAACTAATCCTTCTTCTGTGGCAGTCATTCATTCTCTGATGCATGTCTTAGACTGAAATAATCTCTTCTGGATCTCTTTTGTTCCAGAATTACAAGGACTTCTGCTGATAAGAATAAAACATTCTAGTTACAGGGAGAGTTGATGACATTAGAATGGTGAAAATTAAAATAATGCCCCACCCCAGAAAAACCTCACCGATCTCTGGACTTTAAAACAATCTAGGTTAATCAACAAAAACATATTTCAAAATCACATTGAACAAAAAATGAATGACAGGAAGTTCTCTGGAAGTCCCGTGGTTAGGATTCCAAGCTTCCACTGCAGGGGCCCACGTTCCATCCCTGACTGGCAACTAAGATCTCACAAGCTGCACAGTGGAGCCAAAAAAAATTTAGAAAAATATATACCATATATTTATTTGTTAAAACACGTGAAGCTACACACTATTTGTGAATACATGTGCATGGAGATCACATACACCACTTTCAGCCGGGTAGCTATCTCTGAGCAGAGCACACAGCAGTTCTGGGAAGCTGTAAGAAATGGTTTCAGCAGAATCAGCAAGATTTTACTTGGTGGGTATAATGGATGTCTGCAATAACATTCTCTATATGCCTTATATATTTCATAAGTTTAAAAACTTACAAAGATTCAGAATCTTTCCAAATAATATGTCTGTCCTGATAAGGGGACCTGGCACTGGATATAAACTAACACAGAACCTAACAGGAAAGTTCACGAAAAGTAACAAAAGAAGAATGATGGGGAGAAAATGGGTAAGAATGAAGCGAAAGTGACTCCCATAGCCTGACCCTCTAGGTTCCATCAATTTCTAGGAGTCTTTGCCCATGCTCACCCAAAAATCAGAGCGCAAAACAAGCGCATATGTGCCATCATTTTACTTAGCTACTTCACTATTCATTCTGGATTGTCTTGCTCTTAATCAGCTCTCAACTGGATCAGCAGTTGATCTAATTTGCTTGCCTGGCAAGGTGACCCAGACCTTCAATCCTGAGGTTTCAGAGTCCTCAAGTGCTTTTCCTTGGTGTTATGATTGCTATGATTTTCAGTGTGTGATTATCACTGAGTTTGAAGGCATCAAAAGATGACTTGGTGAGTTTCCTGCATTTTAAACCTACTTCTTTATATCCACATTTGTGTAGTAATAATTCCAGATCCTCACTGGGACATAATGATAAAGCTCACTGAAATTAAGATTAATTTCCCCCACCAGTTGGGTAATTCCTTTCTTTACTGGTTCAATAGCATGAGGATTCCAAAATGTTCACATAGGAGTCATGGCTTCAAGTTTGATGGATCCACTATTGCACCCCTTTATCAGAGCATTACTTCATCAGCCCTGGAAATGAGGGCCTTTAACCCAGCAGATCCTGAGATTGCACAGAAGAGAAACAGTGATGATTCAGGCTTGTCAAGCTGTTATATATTGAACTCTGTTGGCTGATGAAGGAAACCACACTGAAACCATAAATGTTTCTTGACACAGGTGACATGGAAATTTGAACAACCTGTTCATGCAATTAATATGTCCTGACTTTGCTTGAACATTTCTATCACTGAACCGGGATTCTTCTTCATGTGATACATTGGGCCGTGCTCTCAGGAAAAGGGGAGTGATGGTGAAAGATGTATTTAGCTCTTAACTCCAGTGCATCAGACCTTATTTGGAAATAAGGTCTCTGCAAATGTAGTCCAGATGAGACTATCAGACTCTCACGCACTATGACCCATGTCCTTATAAAATAGGGAAATTAGGACGCAGAGACACAGGCACAGAGAGAATGGCAAGTGAAGATTAAGGCAGAAATCAGGTGATTCATCTACAAACCAAAAACTCCCAAAGAATGCAGCAAGCCAACAGAAGCTAGGAGAGAGACAAGAAATGGGTTCTTCTTTACAAGCTTTAGAAGGAACCAGCACTTCTAACCATCTTATATCAGATTCCTAGCCACCAGAACTGCAAGACAATACATTTCAGGGTTTAAGCCACTCAGCTTGTAGTGCTTTGTTATGAAAGTCCTAGCTAATTTGCATGGAGCCTGAGGGAAATGGAGAGTGTGGTAAAAACATTTCTTATCTTAATTAGTATGGGGACCCAATGAGTTAAAAACTCACTGAACTCCATACTTAAAATGGTTTCATTTTGTTGAGTATATTATTCTTCAATAAAGTTGATTTTAGCAGGTAATATTAATGGATGAGTCAATATTTCAAATGTGATTACCCTTAGTCATTTTCAACTTCATGCCAATCACTACTCTGATTACTACTTGCAAATACACTCTCTCACCGATGATGACCACACAGTGAGGTAGCGAGGAGTCTGTCTGGAGCTCAGTGATTCTCTGAGTGCCTGTTGGCCTTTCCACGTCAAGTGGCAATTCTAGCAGAACAGTTCCACTCCCCATCAGTTCTTCATAGACAAACATTTCAGATACACAGGATTCTGGGTGACTGCATTTAATTTTTTAAAAATCTCCAGGAGCCAGATTGTTGTTCCTAAGGTCTAGGATGAGGTTTGAAGGAGGTGATATGAGAAGGTTAGGACAAAGGAGGAATTAGAAATGCTATTTCTTAACTAAAGGCTGGGGATTTATATCTATTCTAAGTCAGGAGTCATAGGGTTTCTTTGAATATAGTAGGAAATCAGGTCTAGCCCTCTTATAAAACTGGGAACAGGGATAACACTGTCCTGCCCCTGAACTTAAAATGTATCTTTCTACCCCTCAGATGTGAGGCAATTAGTAAATTACTCTTTATAAATCTTGGTTCTTTTGAATTTCTAAAGAAATACTGGTAGAATAGTGAGTCTAAATTCTAGTTGGCAGGATGAATAAGTTTCATCTGGGACGTGCTGAGTCTAATGAGTGTTTGGGACACCTAAACGTCCCAAATGTCCAGCAGGTTTACCTAGAGCTCCATAAAGAAGAGTGTGGCCTAAAGAGACCCCTCGGGAGCCACGGAGGAGAGGGCTGGGACCGGGTGACGTCACTAAAGAGAAACAAGCAGGCTGACAGGGACACTGGGCAGAAGCCGGAAAGCCCAGGCGACACTTGACAAGTAAGGAGGAGCGTAGATGGTTGGAGACAGAGGAAGGCGGGTGAGAACAGATGATGTCGCCAGCACCAAGCACACAGAGCAGTCTGCAAGCTGGAAAAGGTCACTGGGATTCACACCTGGATGCAAGTTCATAACCTTCAAGCGCAGCTTACAAAGAGTATGGGAGGCTGAAAGCAAATCATAGCAAATTCAGGAGTAAACGGTGGATAAAAGAATACAGTTAATATTATAGGCAAAGAGAAGTAAAGATGGAGTCAGAAATTCACATGAGAAGAGAGTTTGCATAGTGTCAGGTGGGAAACACAGTGTCAAGGTAGGTGGTTGGAGAACAGGATACATTTGGGTCTCTTGAAAGGTGAGGAAAGTGAGCCAGAAGATTAATGGTGAGGGAGAGAGAAATGTTTGTAAATAGAATGTCTGTATGGATGAGCAATGAGAGGGATTTAAGGGAATAGATGAAGAAATAAGCTGGGATGAGAAGAGAGGTCCTGATTTTCAAGAACTGGATGAAGCTCTGTCCAAAGGATGTTAAGTACAATGAGCATCTTGGTAAGGAAAAGAGAGGTTATCAAAAAAGGAAGGTGCATTGAGTCACTGCAGTCATCAAAGATGCTTGAAAGTCATCAATCCCAAAAGAATGCTTTGCAAGACAAAAGTCTATTCCTTTGGTATGAGAGTCATATTACCTCAACCATGCTAAACCCAGCACATTTAGAAAATAATTGTATATAAAAACATATAAGAAAATAATTCTCAGGGGTAAATTAACCATCATACTAAAAGGTCCACATAGGAATACAAAACACGATTTTCTGTCTTTCCCAAAGGGACCTATTTTGATAGAAGATAAAATGTTGGATGGTGGTGAGCCATGTAGCATCTCTTGGAAACTTGCTCTTACAGAATAATATCCTTCCTCTGGTTAAATATATCAGATAAGGGAGTGTGTATTCTATGCCAGGGAGCATGAAAGTTGCATGTTCGTGCATGTACGCCTGTACAGAAGAAAGACATTGGTCAGAAAAAAGTCCTATCCTACTGTATGTCTGCGTTTCTTACTGCATGGATCACAGCAGAGAGATTCAACTCGCGTCACAGCCATTGCTACAGAAATGGACTCTCCGTTAACTCTTTGAAGAGCTCACTAAAATCCTTCTCTTTCTTGAACTTCTTTAGACCCAATTCCTGGTTCCATGCCCTTCACTAGACTGCTCCTGTAACCCTCTTATAGAGGATGGAGGCTTCCTTGTCTGCCCACAGTTAAATATCGTTGCCTGTTAATGTAGAATACATACACATTAAACTGTATGCCATAAAGGGCAATGAAAACGGTTTAAATGGTTGTTTCTTTGTATTGGCAAGTAGCATTTTTAGTCAGTAAAAACCTATTTCCTCACCTCCCGCCCTTTACCTAGTGTGTGACTATTTGACGCATTGCGTTTGCTGTTGTTCACTCGGTCATGTCTGACTCTTTGCGACCCCATGAACCGCAGCACGCCAGGCCTCCCTGTCCATCACCAACTCCCAGAGTTTACGCAAACTCATGCCCATCGAGTCGGTGATGCCATCCAGCCATCTCATCCTCTGTCGTCCCCTTCTCCTCCCGCCCCCAATCCCTCCCAACATCAGGGTTTTTTCCGAGTCGGCTGTTTCGATCAGGTGGACAAAGTATTGGACCATGTCAGTAAATCAGACAGTTTACTGACCTGATTACGATGTTGAGCCCATCAATTTTACTATTAAGCCCTTTACCCAGATGGGTTGTATAGGATGGGGAAAGTTTTAACAGCGAATGTAAAATAAATGTTTCAGCAGGTTAAAGACTTGATCCTTCAGTGAAATATCCATTCCTGCTGTGATGACGGTCTGTAACAATCAGCCGTTTAGGTGGGGAGTCGGGGAGGCTCTCGTCACCTAACAAGAATGGTGCCCAGCTGGTCAAGTCACACACTGAGTCCCAGCCTGCGCGTCTGGGGTTTTCTAGAGCACAGCCTCATATTGCCTTCTGTACCTGCGCACACGCAGAGGCAGAAGTTCGCTCACACTGGACACCGGTTCCCACAACTCACTGGTGAAGGAACCAGGTCTGAAGCCAGTCTCCAGGCCAAGACTAAAGGCTGCGGCTGCCCACAGAGGGCGGTGAGTCTGCTTCGCGGCGCCGGGCCAGAGGGGGCGGAGCCAGCGGCCTTCTCAGAAACGGCTCCCCCTGCCGGCCGGAGCCGGCCTCCCGGCACCCCCTGCAGGCCAGAACCGGCCTCCCAGCGGCCCCCGCGGCCCGGAGCCGGCTTCCCGGCGGCCCATGGCCAGCTGATGTCCCCACAAAGGCCAGCTCCACAGGACTCAGCAGTGTGCAGGAGACGGAATCTTGAGTTCTGAAACGTCCAGAGGTAAGCGAAGGCCCCTTTTTTCCATCTCTGGAGCATTTCTAATCACGGTTTTCTTACCTAGATGCTGAAGATGAACCTAACTGAAACTCTAAAAATAGTATGCTTTGAGCTACTTCTCTGTCTTGTGAGGTTCCCAAAGGAAAGTTACTGAGTGATTTGTGGCTCACTGCAACCAGATTCTGCACACAGGGGGAACTGTTGGGGCTTAAAAAGAAAAAAAAAAAAACAACCCTGGAAGATGCAGATGGACAGTGTCTGTGGGGTCTTTGGAGGCGGGCTGCAATGACAGTGAGTCGCTCGGCCTCTGCCTTGTACAAAGCACTGGAGAAGCATTTTCTCAGTGTAAGCTGAGAAGGGTAGTGTTCACATTTGTGACCTGGCCCCCTTCCCAGGGGTCAAACAGATTCCCCAGATGAGACAATTAGGGCGGAGCCAACATCTCTGCCCACTGGAGAGCGAAGCCTCCAACGGCTTAACCAAAACTGAGGAGCAAGTCGTCCGGTCTACAGTGTTTCCTCTATGTCACCATTCATAAAACTGAACCATTTTATTATTACTGGCCTATAATTTATGGGCTATTTATTTCGGAAATAACATATGGGGGCATTAAAGAAGGGGGAAAGGATCTTGTTTCCTTACCTGTCCTAACTAATTAGCTCTTGGCTTTCCCATTCCTGAAACAAAGGAGCATGAGCATGAGAAATCCTTAAATCCACGTTCACTGCTCATTCTTTCCACTGCTCACAGGAACTAGCAAACTGTTAATCATGTAGCAGTGAGAATGGCATGAACAGAATTTCTAGAGACTGAGGGATGGTCTAGCAGTTTCTGGGGAGGTTGCTAATTATTTTTTAGGGATGGTTTTAAGAACAACCCTACTACTAACAACATTAAAACTGGATGGGAAATCAACTTCAACAAGGAGAAAATGGTACTTGTGAAACTTTTAATTAAGAAATCTCCTTATATCAAGACAGTTAAAAAATGAATATTCTCCTACTGATAGGAATGCAACTTCTCAGAGCATGTGAATGCTTCCTGTGGAACCAGTTTAGCAAGGCTGTAGCTCTACACACTGCTGGCTGTGCTGAGCTGTCTTCAGGCACCATGGATTTGGCACCTTCTCCTCCTCACCCCACTAGTTCAAAAACAAAAAAATGTAAACAATGCTTTCCTCATCCACTGTACTGTGCACTATATTTCCCTGCATAGGATATCAACATTTCATTTTCCCAATTAAAAGGATACCCAGTCCAATACCTTTGCAAGGTAGACATCAGGACCATACCTGAGATCTGGTTTCAATAGGCCAGAGGACCAGATGGCATAAGGGTAACTGTCAGGAAGCACAGATGCCAGACTGTAGGGAAAATGAGAAATAGACAGGAAGTTAAAGAATATTTAAGACAGAGTCTGAGCATCCTTAAAGTAATCCAAGGCCAGATTTCATGCTAAGGGCAGCTTCTTAGAGAAGTTCTTGGAGTCTGGGCATTTTAGGACTGATTAATCAATCAATCAATCAATCAATCCTAAAGGAAATCAACCCTGAGTATTCATTGGAAGGACTGATACTGAAGCTGAAGTTCCAGTACTTTGGCCACCTAATTCGAAGAGCTGACTCAAAGGAAAAGACCCTGATGCTGGGAAAGCCTGAAGGCCAAAGGACAAGGGGGCAGCAGAGGATGAGATGGTTGCATAGCACCACTGACTCAAGGGACGTGAATCTGAGCAAACTCTGGGAAACAGTGAAAGACGGGGAAGCCTGGTATGCTGCAGTCCACAGGATCAGAGTTGGACATGACTTAGCGACTGAACAGCAAAGGCATTTATAGTCAGACACATTTTGGTCTAAATCCCATCTTTGTTGTACAGATCTTTAAAACTTGAAGCAATTCATCTAATGTCTTTAATTTTCCTCTTCTATAGAATGCATATCAGCTACCTGGCCTTTACTGGGTATTTCAGTAAATGATACTCACTGTAGATACATCACTGGGTCAGAGATGCATAGTTGGGACCTAGAGAAACATTCATATGACATTGACTATTCATTCCTAGAAACAGAGCTTTTTCCCTAAAATTCTTTAAAAATTTTGGAATAGTTATTAAAATATCAAACTGTTTAAAGTATCCTTCTCTCTGAAAGTCATTATGTGTGGAAGATGTCTAGCTTAGGTGGCCCTGTGCAGAAGTATTTAATAGGGTGTTTTGCTCCTGGACAGCTTGATCAAGATGGTCTTAACAATCCCCTTAGCCTGACTAAACTTCAGACAGTCATCTTCCTCCCTCTAGGCGTCTGACTTTTCTTAGAGCATTTATTTTCAAAAACTGGCCATTATAAATCCTTTCTCATCTACTTTCAATTGTATGTAAATCTTTTTCCAGCCTCTTGCCAATTTTACAACCCAGGAAATGCTTTTTTCAAGGGCTTATGAAGCATTTTGAAAAGTCAACATTGAACGATAAAGTACACTACTCTCGCAGTTTCTGTGAAGGGTAGGAGTCAACTTCCATGGGTGCCAGTTGGCAAACACAGGAGGCCTAGTCACAGAAAAAAGCCTTTGCAAACTCAGGAGTAACTAAGTGTGCTTCAGTACTTTTCCACTGGCTCATCCTCAAGGTTTAAAACCTTCTGCCGTTTGTGTCAGTGAGGCTAAGGATCCAGACTTGCTCCGGGCACTCTGCCCTGCTCCTGGCAATAGTGTCAGAATGAAATCAACTTCTGTCTGCTCATCTTATCCTGTGCCCATTTTTTTCTTTATTAAGCTCCACTCTTGCTTTGGAGCACCACCACCCCCCCACACCTTGGCCATGAGTTCCTCTGTCAACATCTGGTCTTGGTACAGTTTCTAAAAGCTTCAAGGAGTGAGGAAGTGCAGAATGAAGAAACTTGCAGTGGAAGTGAGCTTCAAGGAAATCCATCTACACTAGGCACCCTTCAAGGTACAAGAGGAAATGTATCATTTTAATACTCAAAGCCCTTCAAGCGAGGCTTCAGCAGTATGTGAACCGAGAATTTCCAAATGTTCAAGCTTAATTTAGAAAAGGCAGAAAAACCAGGGATCAAATTGCCAACATCTGTTGGATCTTAGAGAAAGCAAAGAGGTTCCAGAAAAACATCTACTTCTGCTTCATTGACTATGCTGAAGACTTTGACTGTGTGGATCACAACAGACTGTGGAAAATTTTTTAAATGATGGGGATACCAGACCACCTGACCTGACTCCTGAGAAATCTGTATGCAGGTCAAGAAGCAACAGTTAGAACCGCACATGGAAAAATGGACTGGTTCCATATTGGGAAAGGAGTACGTCAAGGCTGTATATTGTCACCCTGCTTATTTAACTTATATTCAGAGTACATCATGAGAAATGCCAGGCTGGATGAAGTACAAGCTGGAATCAAGAGAAATACCAATGACCTCAGATATGCAGATGACACCACCCTTATGGCACAAAGCGAAGAGAAACTAAAGAGGCTCTTGATGAAAGTGAAAGAGGAGAGTGAAAAGGCTGGCTAATTCTCAACATTCACCAAACTAAGATCATGGCATTTGGTCCCATCACTTCATGGCAAATAGATGGGGAAAAAGTAGAAACAGTGACAGATTTTATTTTCTTGGACTCCAGAATCACTGGGGATGGTGACTGAAGCCACAAAATTAAAGGATGCTTGCTCTTTGAAAGGAAAGCTATGACAAACCTAGACAGCATATTAAAAAGCAGAGACATTACTTTGCCAACAAAAGTCCGTTTAGTCAACACTATGGTTTTTCCAGTGGTCATGTATGGATGTGAGAGTTGGGTCATAAAGAAGACTGAGTGCTGAATAATTGATGCTTTCAAATTGTGGCACTGGAAAAGACCCTTGAGAGTCCCTTGGATTGCAGGGAGATCAAACCAGTCAATGCCAAAGGATATCAACCCTGAATATTCATTGGAAGGACTGATGCTGTAGCTGAAGCTCCAATACTTTGGTCACCTGATGTGAAAAGTCATGTCATTGGAAAAGATCTGGAGCTGGCAAAGATTGAGGGCAAGAGGAGAAGGGGGCAAAAGAGGATGAGACGGTTGGCTGGCATCATCAACACAAGGGACATGAGTTTGCGGAAACTCCAGGAGATCGGGAAAGGCAGGGAAAGCTGGTTTGCTGCAGTCTGTGGGGTCGCAGTAAGTCAGACACGACTTTGTGACTGAATAACAGCAACAACAAGGTACAGGAAGGCCCATGCCCTCACACCGTCCTCCGTGAGGCCCCCTCCTGCCGGCCTCTCAGCTGAACTGGTGAGGCAGAGGATGGTGGTGGCAGCCTCATCTTACCTCCTTGTATACACGGCCATTTGCAGCGTGACTGCCGTCTCCCCTACCAAGTGATGCCACCTTCTTCTCCAGCTCTTGAATCTCAATACAGCCTTTTGCCTTGCTTCAGTTAAGGGGACACCAGCCAGTGAACTGGGGGGAGAATCTTGATAAGTGTGCATTCAGGACTGCCCTTTCTTGCACGCTGTGCGACCCAAACTGCCTCCAAAACACGAGAAGCCACAGGGAGAGACCCCAGCCCTCCCAGCTCCCCAGCGGAATTCCCAAGCATCTGAATGAGGCCAGTTTAGCCTCAGATGATCAATTACACACCAGAATGTGTAGCAGCCTACAGAATCATGATACATACTTATGGTTTTAAGAATCTGAGTTGCACTTAAAATATATATATATATAGCAAAAGTTGATAACAGTAAGATGTTACAGTTACCAAGAAAGCATGAATGAGTTCCCAACCAAGAGCAATGATGAGAAATTGGTGGGAATGGAGGGGTATCCAAGGAAACATTCCTTCATATGGTGAGTTGCAAACTTGAAATCTTAGCTGGAGTTTAAAAGAAGTTTTGTGTTTTTTTTTTAAGTCAATTCAGGATCTCATAGAAAATCAATCTCTCTGTCGGACTAAAAATATCTCCAGCTTTGAACACTTTTCCTTCATTCTTATTAGACTTGAAAGCATGCCTATTGATCTAGCAAGAGCAATTTGCTAATAATTAGACTGGCAAGGCAGGTTCAGGATTGTTACCAAAAGGATGGGTGAGGGGCCCTTTCAGTTCACAAAAGTCATGGTCCTAATGAGAGAGAAAGGATGAAGCAGCAGTAGCCACCACAAACGCCTGTTTCCTAAAGTTCGGATGAGATAAACTCTAATGCAGAAAAAGTCACCTTGTGCAGCATCCAGTGGTGTCTGCAGAGGAGAACCAGTCAAGCTCCCCTCCCAGGGGTCCCCCAGCTCTCTCACATGCCTTTCACTGCCTCAGCTCTCCTCCCCCTCCCTCGTCCTCATCTGTCCTTCTCCTCTTCCTCCTTCCTCTCTGCTTCTCTGAGGATAAACAGTGCACGGGTCCACATCTCCCATAGACCTCACGTTCACTGCGGGCAGGGTCGGTGCTTCATGCACGTTTTCATCTCCTGCAGTACAAGGTACACAAAAGGTGTTCAACACACATGGTACAGAAGTGAACGGAAGAGGACGAGCTCTGTGGAACACAGGGAGTCGTGTCCTGATAACCCTGTTTCCATTCCCAAAGTCTGAATGGGGAGCTTGGCAAAGAGTGGCCATCTTCTTCACATGAAATACTCATATTACAGAGCACGCCATAAGGGCTTCCCTGGTGGCTCAGAGGTCTGCCTGCAATTTGGGAGACCCAGGTTTGATCCCTGGGTCGGGAAGATCTCCTGGAGAAGGAAATGGCAGCCCACTCCAGTACTCTTGCCTGGAGAATCCCATGGATGGAGGAGCCTAGTGGGCTGCAGTCCACGGGGTCACACAGAGTTGAATGTGACCGAGCGGCTTCACTTTCACAGAAAGCTGCATAATGTGTGAAATGTGTCATTTTTCTCCAGATAAGGGCGCCTGGCTTCTACCAGCAATCATGCCACGATCCACCTGTGATTTGTCCCTTTGAACAAATCCCTGTGAGGGCATTCCAGACCCTCTGTGCTGCTGTGCCCCCTCCTCTTGTTTGGGAGAACAGAGGCCTGAGCAGCGGACAGACTTCACAGTACGCTAGGGCAAAACCTCCTGAGATAGCACCTGCCGAACAGGTTACATCCTGAGCTAAGTATTTTTTGGAAGCTCAGACTAAAAACAGCATTGTTTGCTTTCAACTGTTTAATAGGGTGAGATTATTTTTACTGCTTCAGTTTGCTTATACCCCAAAAAAGAGAAAAATCTATCCCTCCCCTTATAAAATATTTATTGTTTTATATTTCAAAAGAAAGAACCAAATCAATTCTGTTTTGAAAGGCACATTAAAAATGTAAGCACAAAGCATGGGGCACATTTCACAGAAGATTGGAACTGCTAACGGTTTTTTTTTTTTTTCATCTACAAGAAGAAATCAAATGAAGTCAGCTTGCCTCTGGGGTTTTAAACATCATTACAGTTCATCTTAATAATGAAGTTAAAATTAACTGAAAAAAGACAAAATGAAGAAAAAAACCCTCATATCACTTATATGAGTTTATTCATGGGAAAATGAATAAAAGTGATATCCTTTGGGTACAGTTAAGAAAACAATCAAAATTACCAGTACATAGGTGACCCATGATTGAAGCACACCTCATTTTGTATTTATGGAAACATAGACTAATTCATAACACACACACTTTATACCCACATAAAAACATATATTCAGAAACACACATACACACCCAACAAAACCAACAGCTCTTTAAATTATACTCAAAAATGTTACACTCATTATGATCTACTGACCATGGAATTCTGTTTCTGATATCACATATAATTAACCTGGAAGCTCAAGTCAACTCTGCTTTGTGTAATCTTCCCAGCTGCATTTGTGAAATCTTTCTGTTGAAGAACAAAAGAGGGGTAGAAAGGTCAGAGGGGACACCTCCACTCCATCAGTTCAGTCAATCAGTCATGTCTAACTCTTTGCGACCCCATGGACCATAGCACGCCAGGCTTCCTTCCATCACCAACTCCTGGAGTCCACCCAAATCCATGTCTGTTGAGTCGGTGATGCCATCCAACCATCTCATCCTTTGTTGTCCCCTTCTCCCGCCTTCAATCTTTCCCAGCATCAGGGTCTTTTCCAATGAGTCAGCTCTTTGCATCAGGTGTCCAAAGTATTGGAGTTTCAGCTTCAGCACCCTTCCAATGAACACTCAGGACTGATCTCCTTCAGGATGGACTGGCTGGACCTCCTTGCAGTCCAAGGGACTCTCAAGAATCTTCTCCAACACCACAGTTCAAAAGTATCAACTCTTCTGTGCTCAGCTTTCCTTATAATCCAACTCTCACATCCAAACATGACTACTGGAAAAACCATAGCCTTGACTAGACGGACCTTTGCCGGCAAAATAACGTCTCTGCTTTTTAATATGCTGTCTAGGTTGGTCATAACTTTTCTTCCAAGGAGAAAGCGTCTTGACTGTAGTCACCATCTACAGTGATTTTGGAGCCCCCCAAAATAAAGTCTGACACTGTTTCCACTGTTTCCCCATCTATTTGCCATGAAGTGATGGGACCAGATGCCATGATCTTCATTTTTTGAATGTTGAGCTTTAAGCCAACTTTTTCACTATCCTCTTTCACTTTCATCAAGAGGCTTTTTAGTTCCTCTTCGCTTTCTCCCATTAGGGTGGTGTCATCTGCATATCTGAGGTTATTGATATTTCTCCTGCGAATCTTGATTTCAGCTTGTACTTCTTCCAGCCCAGCGTTTCTCATGATGTACTCTGCATATAAGTTATTAAATAAGCAGGGTAACAACATACAGCCTTGACATACTCCTTTTCCTATTTGGAACCAGTCTGTTGTTCCACGTCCAGTTCTAAATGTTGCTTCTTGACCAGCATACAGATTTCACAGGAGGCAGGTCAGGTGGTCTGGTATTCCCATCTCTCAGAATTTTCCAGAGTTTGCTGTGATCCACACAGTCACAGGCTTTGGAGTAGTCATTAAAGCAGAAGCAGATGTTTTTCTGGATGTTTTGCTTTCTTGCTTTTCCAGTGATCCAGTGGATGTTGGCAATTTGATCTCTGGTTCCTCTGCCTTTTCTAAATCCAGCTTGAACATCTGGACGTCCACTCCATAGGGCCCTTAAAAAGTCTCCAGGAGCACTCCTGCTTTGACTTCCATCCTGCTCCTCTGAGAGGAAGAACAAAATAGGTACTTGCTTTTTGGAAATGAACATGGATCCATTGTAACAAATGAAAACCTTTTCAGAAAACTACAGTTGTCACATTGGGGGTATAATGATGGTAACAATAGGGAAAGGCAGAGACAATTTATACACTAGAAGATACAGGGTTTCCTTGGCCTTCAGGTGGGAACTCTGCCAAGTCATTCATTCTTTTCTATGGTCAAGTTCGGAATTCAGTCATTTCTCTTCAAACTAGTTGTTATTTTGATTTTAATTGAAAAAAAAAAATACCCTGTAAGTTTCCTGAGTAAGTATGCAAAGCTATAAATTATAGGAATGAGACCATATTTTTTATGTATGGTTTTTTTTTTTTTGGTTCTTTGTTGTTATTCTTGAAACTGGAAGAGGTAATTGATATAACTCAATATATCTTAATATTAAGCTCAGTATTTCTTCAATGTTTTGGAAAAATCAAAAATAAATGGCAATGAACATTAGGAAACAGAGGAAGCCTAAATTCTCTAGTTTTTACCTTTTCAACTAAACAGTTCCAGAAAGGTTGAGGATCAAATCAAGAGTATTTGTTCCTAACACAAAGGGATCATCCTTGCTGTCTCTTAATAACCATCACCTTCAGTTAATCTGAGTTTTCAGCCTGTCATTCTTATTCTTTTAAATATTTAGCATCTTTTCACATTATAAATGCAAAATAATAATAATAAGACTTTAAAAAGTCACAATTAACACATTATCTATGTTCCAAGATTTTACTGTTGGTGACCTGATTATATGGTTACTTTTAAGTATGATTTGAGCAAATGCTCAAAAAGTTACATGCCACCTGTATAACTATGTAATATATATGTGGAAAATAATACATGCACAGAAAATTTTTCCACAAAGTATTTATTTATATAATAAAACCACAGGTGACTTAGGCAGAGAAATTAACATGATTAGGGAGCTTGATATCTAAGTCAAGATTTTAAATGATTTAATAATACCATTCCACTGAAAAGATAAAGAATCATAGCAAGTGAGCAATTCAGAATATATGTTATGAAAAGCTATAGAATCATAGAGTTCTAACATATATACATAATGGCTTAGATGTCAACCTCAATTTGAAAAGTGAAAACATTAGTCGCCAGGTCATATCCGACTGTGCAACCCCATGGACTATAGCCCTCCAGACTCCTCTGTCTGTGGAATTCTCCAGGCAAGAATATTAGAGTGGATTACCATTCCTTTGCCCAGGGAATCTTCCCAACCCAGGGATCAAACCTGTGTTTCCTGCATTGTAGGTGAATTCTTTACCCTCCCCCCAACTTAAGAACAAATTTAAAAAGTGCTTCATATTGCTCAATTGGTTACTTCATAGAACACAATATATTCATTATATTTTCCTGTGGAAGGCAGTTTGCACAGTGGTTATATGCATAGGCTCTGAATTCACACTGCTTATATCTAGATCCTAGTTGCCTGCTAGCTGTCTGATCTTGCACAAATTAACACTGCCTCTGACATAAGTTTCATTTGTGAATTGGAGAGAATTCGCTCAGCTAGTGTCCAATCCGGAGAGAGGAATTACATGATAATTTGAATGGGAAATGTTTAAAAAAGAAGTGACCGTAGCAGGGCACTGGAGTGAGGAAGGAATGGCTAATAGAAAGCATAAGGACTCCAAAGGACAGAGGAACAGTACATATAAGGGGCAGCCTTCAGGCTGAGGTTGAACGCCCAAGGAAGCAGTTGCCCTTGGGCTGAGATCCAGACCTCAGGAGAGAGGACACAGCCGCAGCTCACGGGATCAAAGATAAGTCGCTGCGTTTGTTACTAGTGTGACTTGCTGAAAATCCACCATCTGCAACTTAGCAAAAACTTAACCTTCTCAGGTTCCAAGGAAAGCTGTTTGTGAAGAGGTGTCTCAATGAAATCAATCCACTAGAAATTTCCTTTTATTAATACATTTTGATCCCGCCACTGCGTTGAAATTTCTTTAGTTGTAGTCATAATAACTGCATCTTGACAAACCTGCCGTGATCACTTCTGCCTTGACTTTTCTGCTCCTTCAGTGCCACTGTTGTGTATTTCAGCTGCTAAGTCAGGTCTGACTCTCTGGGGCCCCACGGACTGCAGCACACCAGGCTTCCCTGCCCTTCACTATCTCCCAGAGTTGGCTCAAATTCATGTCCATTGAGTCAGTGATGCTATCTAACCATCTCATCCTCTGCTACCCTTTTCTCCTTTTGCCTTCAATCTTTCCCAGCATCAGGGTCTTTTCCAGTGAGTCAGCTCTTTGCATCAGCTGGCCAAAGTATTGGAGCTTCAGTATCAGTTCTTCCAATGAATATTCAGGGTTGATCTCCTTTAGGATTGAGTGGTTTGATCCCCTTGCTCTCCAAACAATGCTCAAGAGTCTTTTCCCAGCAACACGGTTCAAAGGCATCAATTCGACACAATGATACTGAACAAAGTGAACACATTTTCTTGAAAAACGTTCTTCAGTCAGCTTCAAAAATATCAGATTTATATCGACATTTCCCTATTCACTGATTATATTTGATGACTCCTCTTTCTCCTAATGTTACAGTGCCCTGACTCTTAATCCTAAAATGGTTATTTCCTACCTAAATAATCTGATCCAATTTCACTGTATATACTGATGACCTCCACATGGATATCACCATCATTTACTTCTTCTTTTACTTTCAGACTCATCTATACAGCCCTCTTCTTAGTATTGAAATATTTGGTAGGAAATTCAAAAGGAATTCTTGGTTTCTCATACCCCAAGCACAAATCTCTGCCTATCCCTGTGTCTGTCTCATCTCAAACACTGGTGCTGACCTTTAACCACCTGCTAATGTCAAAACTCAGTAATCTTTGAGTTTTCTATTTTCTTATAATCCCATGTCTAATCCATCAGCAAGACAAGGTCCTCTGGACCCTGAACCCATGGCTTCTTCCCACTTCTGCTCTGAGCTCTCTGACCCAGAAGCCATCATTCTATGGCTGTCCTACTTTCTACCAGCTTCTGTTTTTTCCTTCCACAGTTTCTGGTCCGCCTGAAGGCTAACAGAAACTTTTCAGTCACCCCACATTCCACAGCAGAGAACAGCTAGTTTGAAAATGTAGCTTTTATTCTCCCTGCCTTCACAACTGGAGTACATTGTACAGCCTCCTTTGCAGTTAGGTTTAGTCATTCAGGCCTTTTTAGCCAATGAAATATAGAGAGAAGTGATGCTTAGCACTGCCACATCTAAACCCCAAACCCTTCTCTGTGTGATTCCCCATGCTTATTTTCCTTCCTCCAGCTCGATACAGTAAGCATGCAACTTGCCTGCATGTGAATGTTACAGGGAACAGCTAAGAATTAATTCTTGTGTCCTACCATTCTCAGCCATCCTGGGTGCAGGGCCTGGGACCGTCAGAACAGACCATCAGAGCCGCACCAAACCACATCCTCCCTTTATCCGCACAGCTGCGTCTCTAGGAACACAAGCATTAACGCTCTCCCTCTTCGCTCACATTGCTTATATCCTTTCCAGGTTTGCAAGGAAGCTTTAGGGGGAGATGTAGTGTGGAAATCTCAGGTTTTGTTTCAAATATATTGATGATGTGGGGTCTGGTTGTGCATTTCCAAAGCACTTTGTACCATTTAATAATATTTGAGAGGTACAAGTAAGAATTCTCGATTCAAAAGGTTTTATTCTGTGTCAGAATATTCCAAAGATGAAAATGAATCTCTACTCTAGGAAGAGAATGATATCAAAAATTGAATTAAATGGGAAAGTAGTGACACATTTTCACTCTGAAATAAATGTGTGAGACGAGCTGACAACAGGAAAGCCAGTTCAGATTCTCAGCCCTCCAGTGTTATGGCTTAAACTCAGAGTCTAAAATAGGCATTTAGCTGGCTGAACAGGGCATGAAGGAGGGTCTGCGGCCCCTAATGCCTGCATCTGAGAATGGACTGACATCACTAAAATTAACACTGAATACGAGGTTACCACCAAATTTGGGGATTCCTTTCTTCTTTCAAGGTGAGTAGGCCAGACAAGCAGAAAATTGTGTCTCAGTGGCCCAGAGGCTAGGTGTTGGAAACTTAAAATTATCTCTAATAACGTGAATGTGGGCTTCCCTGATAGCTCGGTTGGTAAAGAATCTGCCTGCAATGCAGGAGACCCCGGTTCAGTTCCTGGGTCAGGAAGATCCCCTGAAGAAGGGACAGGCTACCCACTCCAGTATTCGGGCCTGGAGAATTCCATGGACTGTATAGTTCATGGGGTCGCAAGGTGTCAGACTCGACTGACTTTCACAACATGAATATAAATTATCAAAATTGCTGTGTCTGCACAAAATGTGGAAATTCTCATTTCTCACAATCAAGTGTCCATTGGAGATTGTAAAGCATTTTCATTTTGGTATTAGAAGAAAAGTGAAATCTAACACCTGCCTTCAAGGAAGCCACTAGACAGTGACTGAGGCCTAGAAAACATAATGTTACATCAGCACACTACAGGAGTAATACCAGTCCTCCAGTGTCTGGAGGGGAGAAGAGTACTACAGCAAAAAAAAAAAAAAATGTACATTACTTTTGATTTTGATTTGATTTGGTATTTGGGTTTTTTACTCTTTCCACAATTGATTGCAAATGCAGCCAAAGGGGGAGAACGCATCACCTAAGTGGGTGTCTTAGCTGTGCTATAGAATTTGTGTAGGTGAAAAGGAATTGCCAATTAATCAGACAGTAAAGGTTAAACTTTCTCCTCAAGGAAAGAAAATCTATGGACATCAAGTCATGATCCAGATCCATGACAATGAAAAGAAGGAAAGTTAGGCATTAGGGCCATTCAAACACATTCTCTCTGCAGGGTGGAAGCAAGGCCAGAAAGAGCATTCCACCTAATAAAAGATTAACGTGCGAATTCTCCTGACTGATAGCCACGTTAGTTCCTCTCAGAGCTAGTTATGTCTTTGAATCATATCCAAAGAGGAAGACAAAAGTTATCTTCGGCAAATGCTTATTTTAATTGTTTAATAGTGAATACTTTTTTGAGCTAATTGACTTATTTTTTCTTAGAGGTATAAACGTCCATCTGTCCTCAGTGGAATATTGAAGATGAACAATGTTATTCCTTTAGAAGAAAGGTTCAGAATATTGTGAATACTGACATCAAATTGTTTCTGTCAAGAGATCATTTTAAATTGAATTTATTTTGGCTACGAAATTATTCTGTGGAGTTTGTGAATGTACCAAAGCTCAGGAACTAACCTGCTGTTGGGGTCTGTATCTTCACATGAAAAGAAATGAGGTCTCCTGTAACCTGATTTCTGTACACCCATACAGATCAATGGAAAGCTAGGGCTGAGACTGTCCTATCATCCGTTCTTTCTTGGACCGTCAGGAAAATATATACACACGTCAATACCGTTTATAAGAGAGGCTGACATTTTTTAACTACTCAGTGGTATGCCGGGGTGGAACTGATAGCAGTGGGGTGGCCAGCAGGGTGGAGTCCTTCGTTACTGAAATGGTCTAGAATTTATGCACGGTGATATCAAACTGCAGTCCCGCTTTTAGTAGGTGTTATTATTTTTACATTCTCCTCGGGCACTGCACCCCCACAAGTGTGCACGGTGACCTAGGACCCCCATCTGGGTGTACCATTTAGAGTAACCCCCTGATGTGCAGGATCACTGAGTCCTCTCAGCCAGGGAGAGGAAACTCAGAGGCAAGCAAATGCCCATACGTAGTTACTCAACCAGCAAACAAATTGTCACAGCTACTCAACAGTTTAATCAAGTTACTTGACTAGTAATGGAGAGTTGGGATTAACATGGATTAAAATCCAGAACTTCCTGATGCCGAGGCCTTTACATCAACCATAGTTGGACCGCTCAAATCTGAATCTCCAATCATCAACTTCTTCATTCCTTACTTGTCGCTTTTCCAGTAGAGAAGTACTCAGTCTGACATAACACTAGCCAAAATGACATTTGCACCCCAGTGTTCCTAGTGATGAGGGAAATGTTTTCTCCTATGAATCCTGTTGCAGGAAATGCTTCTTAGACCGGGAGGGCCCCGCCCTTCTCCCCTCTGCCGAGGTCAGGGCGGTGAGGCAGTGAGCCTGCAGGTACACTGCGTATCCTCAGCCTGTGACCCTCCACAAAGAGCACATCCTCCCCTAGTTTGAAGACAGCACAGAGCCCTCGTTACCAAACTGTCTCAGGCTCAGTGTACTGTCCCTGAAGTCCAGGAAACACTGCGGGGAGGAAAATGCCAGATAAAAGGATACAGTGAATTTTCTCCTCCTCGTACTGTTTACTGGCTTCAAAATTCATTAAAAGATTTTCATACCACAACAAGGATGAGATTCAATAACCACATTTTAAGAAATATGCTTCTGAAGACCTCTATAAATTCTTCATCAGGCTTATTGACTAACCAGACCATTGCCAAGTGGGTGGTTTACCTAAAAGGGGATGGGTATGTCTTTGCAGCCTACATGGTGGGAAAGATACGAGGGCTGAAGTCTTAGACTGAGGTGGGGAGAAAGCTGCTGCTTTCTCCGGGCCGGGGGTGCCTTCAGTCTGCACTCCTCACTGTGAAAGTGCATGGCGTGCTCACGGCACTGGTTAGCGAGCTGCCCGCAGCCCTGCAGGGCTGAGTCAGGAAGGCAGCTCTCTGAGGCCCCTCGCTGAGGTGTGGGCCGCAGTCTGTGCTGTGGCCGGAGTCCGTTAACACACCGCACAGCTAATTAGGCCGAGACACTGCCCGCAGCCTGTGTCCTTATCACGGACTTGGGGCTCGGAGGCCGCTTCCTCCTGCTTCTCTTCGGTTAGATTTCCCTGGTGCCCTCGGCGGAGGCCTTCCCCACACAGCACGCCCGTGTGATAACCGGCTTTACCACCTGCGCTTCTGATCCCGAGAAATTGAAGAAGCCTTCATGCGCGGCCTTTCTTTGGGTCAACATTTTCTCTGCTATGAGCTGCAGAAGATTCCCTTTCAAACACTGGAGACCTAAACAGCCTCTCTGGAGAGACAGTTGACAGTATCAACATAAACAAATAACAACCTATGATCCAAACATCTCGCTCCTAGCTACAAACTCAAGAGAAATTTGCACTTAGGTTCACCAAAAAGCCTTCACAATAATGCTCATAGCAACACTATTTGTAATCGCCGAAAGCTACTGGAAACAATCCAGAGAGAATGGATATATAAAAAGGGTTATATAAAAGTAAGGAATTGCTACATAGAAAGAAGAACGAACAAACTACAGCATACAATAACATGGGTGGATCCCATGAATATAAACAGCAAAATTAATGAAGGCAGAAACAAAAGAGTGTATGGTTGTATGATTTCATTCTTATAATGTATAAATACAGCAAACTATTTCATGATGTTAGAAATCATGGAGATAGTGGTTACCTCGATGGAGAAGGATAAATATTGACTAGAAAGGGGATTAAAAAGGATTTCCTGGTGTGCCGGTAACACTCTGCTGAGAGCGAGGTCTTTTCCATGGGTTTGTTCAGTGTGTGAGCATGTTGTTTTTGTTCAGTCACTCAGTCATGTCCAACTCTTTGTGACCTCATGGATTGCAGGCCTCCCTGTCCTTCACCATCTTCCAGAGCTTGCTCACACTCATGTCTATTCAGTTCATGACACCATCCAGCCATCTCATCCTCTGTCGTCCCCTTCTCCTCCTGCCCTCAGCCTTTCCCAGCATCAGGGTCTTTTCCAATGAGTCGGCTCTTTGCATCAGGTGAATTGTGAATATTCATGGAGCTATATGTTTAAGACATGTACACTTTTCTTAAAGTTATTATATGGTGCTACAATACCTGAATTTTAAAAATATACTTAAAACTAATACAATATTATAAATTGACCATATACCAATAAAAATTAAAAATAAATAAAAAGTACACTTAAGAATGGCAAGATTGGAATCTTACTTACTCTTGCCAATATCCTCCTCCCCACCCCAGCCCTCACCACCTTTCATGTGGTTTGTTTCTTTTTTTGAGAGTCATAAACACCCTATGAGTAGAGGAGCCTGGCTGACTGCAGTCTATGGTCTTGCAAGCTAACTTAGCGTCTAAACGTCCACCACCAGGAGGCCGAAGGCCAGAGCCCCTGGAGTGAGGCTTGCTAACCTCCCTGCAGGTACAAATCCTGCCCTTAACCAAACTCAGATCGACAGCTGGAATCAGGATATGCCTCACTTTTACTATAGTGAAACCTCAGATTCCATGGAGACCACACCTCGCTTTCTCAGCGGAATGTCTAAAGTCAGCTCAACATACCTCCATCCTTGGTCTTTCATTTATTCCTAAGGTTCTTATTAAATTATCCTTTAATTATTTCAGCTGTGTTGGGCCCTTATGCACAACTGTGGTGACAACACTGGCAGATGCATGCATGGTCCATGTAACATTCCTCCGCCTCCCTTGGTCCCTGAATCCTCACCATGCGGGACGGAAGCTGCCCTCACGCTGACCCCAGCGTGGGGGGCATCGCTCCGTCCACCACGGCCCCCGACAGGAGGCACAGAGGGGCAGGTGGTCCACAGTGGCCCCGGGGCCTGCAGCGGTCAGTGAAGCCCCTTTGGAAAGAGGTGAGACAGGCGTGTGAATTGCATGAGTCCCTTATATTATTCTAGGGTGTGTAAATAAAATTCCCTTTAAAAAAATTAGACCCAGATATGTACTTTTAGTGTCTTCTTGTAATTTATTTTTTCTTATTTAAGAACCATTATGTCCTAAATGCCCAAGCAGTTTTTAAACATTTTTTTCATTTCATTTCCATGAAGTAGGGAGTCCATTTAAGAGGAATGTAGACTCCAGGAAGCATATATTTAAGACCTAAAAAAAAGGAGTCCATAACATTTTTCTGTAGCTTTATCAGCTTCATTAATTAAAAACTTACTCACTGAGTTCAATAATGTCAAGTAATAATACAGCCCATTAACTATGACTTCAGCTTTTCAGAATGACATGCATAGCTATATATGTACCAATCTTGTGGGCAGAACTCATAAAAGTGGTATAATATTGCCCTGTTGCCAGCTTTACTTTCATTCCCAACAAATCTAACAACTGAAAACTTTAAAGATATTCATGTTTGTTGAAAATCTGGACAATATGTGGCATATCAACCGTCAAAGCAAATTATAAATATCCTTTTGAACTATCACTTTTCAGGCCAGTCTTGGTGATATCTCTCACTTGCATTATAAATAATGTTAGCACAAAAGAATAACCAGACTCTTAAGACTACAAATTATCTACATTTTTTCCTCCAAGATGCTTTGACATTTCCAGTTAAATACATATTAACTGATGTGCTTCTGCCTTTTGCTTAGAAAAGATGCATTTCCAGACATACAAGCCCAGATGACAAAGATGTTACTATACCTCTGACCTGATCTTTATTTTAAATTCTCTTTATTTAATTAGTGTGAGGAATTTTTAGGCGACCTTACCCAAAATGGTCCCCTCCCCCATCGGTTTCCTTTCCACCAACTCTGAGTGCTTCCTGTGTCCCGGGCATAGGTGATATACAGACAGACATGACTCTCTGGCTCCTACCACTGGAAGATTTCCACCCATCGCCCTATTTCAGAACACACGAGTTCCCTTAGGGCTCTGGACCCTGGCTGAGTAGTTTCTAATAAGAAATCAGAGCTTCTTTTAGAATGCAGCTTTGTGACAGATCTTGCGTGTTCTTACACGCTGCAGTGAAGCAGTGGGTGAGCGCCCCTCCATCATCTCCTTTCTTTGACCTCCATCCTCTCGTCCACTCACCCAAGGACATGCAAGGTCAGGTTACCAAGGCCATTTCACTAGGAATCCCGAACTGCTGCAAAAAGCTATACAGCCTCCTGGAATCCACAGGGTAATTTTTGTGCCAGGATTCTTCAGACAGTTTTCCGCAGGTGAAGACGGGATGAGGTGCAAAGCACAGATGACTGATGCTGACACGGGGTGAAGCACGCATCCCACTTTGGCTCTTCTCTGCTTAGCCCGGGAGCATTTCTGCGGGTCTGTCACTTTAGAGATACAGTGATGATAGAAACAGCCTCTAATTTCATATGAATGATAAAATCATGAATATGTTATAACTATCCCATCTGATTTTTCCCCAATCAATTTTCAACTTGATTTCATTTCAGGGTCAATACTAAGGGTCATTTTAGATGCAGGAAATGTCCCTGAACTGAATTTACTGCTCCCAGGCTCTCAGCCGGCTCACTGCTCCTGGATCAGAATGTTAATTGCACTAACGTTAAGGGCTGCTTTTTGTTTTTTTCTGGTTAGGTGGCTGGCAATTAACACTAATAATACGTGAGTTGTGGCATAGCTTTAAATTCTTTGAGTAGAGTGATAGCTACCTTAAGGAGAACACAGTAATTCTTTTTTCTTGTTTTGGCTTAAACAAAAGACACTTGATTTGTCACAGTTCTGTTGGATATAAGTCTAAGATCAAGGCGTCCACAGTAAGGATTCCTCCCGAGGCCTCTCTCCCTGGCCTGTAGGGGACCATCTCCTCCCAGAGTTTTTCCTTCACATGGTCTTCCCTCTGGGCATGTCTGTGTCCTAATCCCTCCTTCTTTCTTTCAGCTGAGAGCTAATTGACATGTAACATCATATTAGTTTCAGGTGTACAGCATGCTTCAATATTTGTATACACTGCAAGATGATCACCACAATAAATCTGGCTAACATTCGTCACCATACAGAATTACACAGACTGCTGTGATGAGAAATTTTAAGATATTCTCTCTTCAGTTCAGTTCAGTTGCTCAGTCATGTCTGACTCTTTGTGACCCCATGAATCGCAGCACGCCAGGCCTCCCTGTCCATCACCAATTCCCAGAGTTTACTCAAACTCATGTCCATCGAGTCGGTGATGCCATCCAACCATCTCATCCTCTATCGTCCCCTTCTCCTCCTGCCCCCAATCCCTCCCAGAATCAGGGTCTTTTCCAATGAGTCAGTTCTTCACATGAGGTGGCCAAAGTATTGGAGTTTCAGCCTCAGCATCAGTCCTTCCAATGAACACCCAGGACTGATCTCCTTTAGGATGGACTGGTTGGATCTCCTCACAGTCCAAGGGAATCTCAAGAGTCTTCTCCAACTCCACAGTTCAAAAGATCAATTTTTCGGCACTCAGCTTTCTTCACAGTCAAACAAACGGGATCGTCAACTGTCAGCACCATGGTGTATCTTATATCTGCTGGACTTAATTACTTTTTAACTGGCTGTTTGTACCTTCTGATCACCTCCATGCATTTCACTAGCTCTCCCCATCCTCCATCCCATCCTTCTGGCAACCACCAATTTGTCTATTGTTATCCGTAAGTTCATTTTTGTAGTTTTTGGTTCAGTAAATCACACAGTATCTGTCTTTCTCTGTCTGACGTCTTTCACTCAATGTCTATCCATGTTGTCACCATTGGCAAGGTTTCATTCTGTTTTATAGCTGAATAATATTCCATTTTATACACACACACACCCCCCACATCTTCTTTATCCACTCATCCATCAAAGGACACAGGTTGTTTCTATATCTTGGCTATTTTAAATAATGCTGTAGTGAACATGGGGCGGGGGGAGGAGGTGCATATATCTTTTTGAGTGCGTCTTTTCCCTTCAGATAAATACCCAGAGTGGTATTTATTACCCAGTACAGGGTAATACGGTAGTTTTATTTTTTAATTTTTGGAGGAAACTCCATATTCTTTTCCAGAGTGCTTGCACCAATTTACATTCCTACCATCAGTGCACAAGAGTTCCTTTTTCTCCACATCCTCATCAGTATTTGTGACCTGTCATCTGTTTAGTAGCAGCCATTTAACAGACGTGAGTGGATAGCACACTGTGGGCTTGATGGACCTTTCTCTGATGACTAGCAATGCTGAACATCACTACATGTACCTGTCGGCCACATGTGTGTCTTCTTTGGAAAAATGTTCACTCAGGGCCTTTGTCCTTTTTTAATCAGACCATTTGGGTTTTTTTTATATGACGGCACATAAGTTCCTTGTGTACTTTGGGTATTAACCCCTTATCAGATACATGGTTTGCAATGGTTATGCTAACTAACTATACTATGGTAATCAGTTCTCAATATTTAAATACATAAAATCATAATGTCATCCACCTTAAACTTATATAATGTTATATGTTAATTATATCTCATTAAGCTATAGAAAACAAGAAAGAAATAGGCATATAGGACAAACAAGGCAAAGTGAATGTACTTGAGAAGTGGGTGCCGTTGTTGTTCAGTCGCTCAGTCGTGTCTGACGCTTTGCAACCCCATGGACTACAGTACGCCAGGCCTCCCTATCCATCACCAACTCTCCGTTTACTCAAACTCATCTGCATTGAGTCAGTGATGCCATCCAACCATCTCATCCTCTGTCGTCCCCTTCTCCTCCTACCCTCAATCTTTCCCAGCATCAGGGTCTTTTCTAATTAGTTGGCTCTTCGAATCTGGTGGCCAAAGTATTGTAGCTTCAGCATCAGTCCTTCCAATGAATATTCAGGACTGATCTCCTTTAGGATGGACTGGTTTGATCTCCTTGCAGTCCAAGGGACTCTCAAGAGTCTTCTCCAACACCACAGTTCAAAAGCATCAATTCTTCAACACTCAGCTTTCTTTATGGTCCAACTTTCACATCCATACATGAGTCCTGGAAAAACCAAAGCTTTGACTATAAGGACTTTTGTCAGTAAAGTAATGTCTCTGCTTTTTAATACACTGACTAGGTTTGTAATAGCTTTTCTTCCAAGGAGCAAGCGTCTTTTAATTTCATGACTTCAGTAAATAACTGCAGTTATTTTGGAGCCCAAGAAAAGAAAGTCTATCACTGTTCCATTGTTTCCCCATCTATTTGCCATGAAGTCATGGGACTGGATGCCATACTCTTAGATTGTTGAATGCTGAGTTTTAAGCCAGCTTTTTCACTCTCCTCTTTCACTTTCATCAAGAGGCTCATTAATTCCTCTTCACTTTCTGCCATAAGTGTGGCATCATCTGCATATCTGAGGTTACTGATATTTCTCCTGGCAACCTTGATTCCAGTTTGTGCTTCATCCAGCCTGGCATTTCTCATGATGTACTCTGCATATAAGTTAAATAAGCAAGGTGACAATATACAGCCTTGACATACTCTTTTCTCAATTTTGAACCCTCTGTTGTTCCATGTCCAGTTCCAACTATTGCTTCCTGACCTCCATACAGACTTATCAGGAGGCAGTTCAGGTGGTCTGGTATTCTCATCTCTTTAAGAATTTTCTACAGTTTGTTGTGATCCACACAATCAAAGGCTTTAGTGTAGTCAATGAAACAGAAGTAGATATTTTTCTGGAACTCTTGCTTTCTCTATGATCCAGTGTATGTTGGCAATTTGATCTCTGGTTCCTCTGCCTTTTCTAAAACCAGATTGAACATCTGAATGTTCTTGGTTCACGTATTGTTGTAGCCTCCCTTGGAGAATTTTCAGCATTACTTTGCTAGCATGTGAGATGAATGCAATTGTGCAGTAGTTTAAGCATTCTTTGGCATTGCCTTTCTTTGCGATTTGAATGACAACTGACCTTTTGCAGTCCTGTGACCACTGCTGAGTTTTCCAAATTTGCTGGCATATTGAGAGCAGCACTTTCACAGCATCATCTTTTAGGATTTGAAATAGCTCAACTGGAATTCCATCACCTCCACTAGCTTTGTTCGTAGTGATGCTTCCCAAGGTCCACTCATCTTCACACTCCAGGATGTCTGGCTCTAGAGTTATCACACCATCCTGATTATCTGGGTCATTAAGATCTTTTTTGTATATTTCTGTGTATTGTCACCTCTTCTTAATATCTTCTGCTTCGATTAGGTCCATAACATTTCTGTCCTTTATTGAGCCCATCTTTGCATGAAATGTTCCCTTGGTATCTCTAATTTTCTTGAAGAGATCTCTAGTCTTTCCCATTCTATTGTTTTCCTCTATTTCTTTGCGTTGTTCACTTAGGAAGGTTTTCTTATCTCTCCTTGCTGTTCTTTGAAAAATGGTAGATTTCAATATAAATAGCAATTATATTACATATAAATGGACTAAGTGCTTCAAACTATAATTTTCAAGTTATAAGAAAAATATGACCAGATTACATAAAGAAAATTATAACCCCATGCTATTACAAGACATATCTAAAACATACAGAAAATTGAAAAGAAAAAATAAGGCCCTATAAATACTAATTGAAGGAAATTGATATAACTAGATTGATATCAGAGAAATTAGACTATTAAGAGTAAGCATTATTAGGAATACAGAGAAAGATTTCAAAATAATACATTCAATTCTACCAGGAAACTATTTATCTAAAATTATTTCTCCAAAATATACAAATCAGGAATTAACAGTACTAATAAAATGTTTTCTAAAGAAATGGTGAGAGAAAATGTTTTATAGATTGAAGTTCTCAGTATTGTAAAGCTGATGATTTTTTTCCAAGCTGATTTTAAGAATTTATGCATTTATAATCAAAATCCCAACAAGTATTTTCTGGAACTTTACAAGTGGATTTTAAATTTTATGTAGAAATGCATCCATTATCTATAAATGATAAATTTTATTTTTTTCAATGCCATCTTTTATTTATGCACCCATGCCTTAATTTACTGATTTTAATCTTCAAAATGATATTGAATAGAGTTCTACTATACTTCCCTGTTTTGAAGCTGACCTCAAAATCAATAACATTAAACAGATGTTTAAAAAAATTTTTTTTTAAATCAGAGTTAAGGGAGTTATTTTGTGGTCATTCTTTCCCATATTTGTATATGTATAAATGTATAATCACTTTTTCAAAAGTGTTTCCTATATCTCTTTAGATTATATATGATCTTTCTTTTTTATCCTGTTACTGTAATTAATTGCATTGATTGGGTTTCTTATATTATACCAAGGGCTTTCCTGGTGGCTCAGTGGTAAAGAATCCATCTGCCAATGCGGGTCATCCCCAGGTCAGGAAGATCCCCTGGAGAAGGAAATGGCAACCCACTCCAGTAACCTTGCCTGGGAAATCCCATGGATGGCCAACTATAGATCATAGGGTCACAAAAGAGTCAAACATGACTTAGCAATGAAATAACATATTGTATCAACCTTGTTTTCTAAAGCCAATTCAGTCATGGCATGTCATCATTTTTATGTATCGCTTGATGGGATTTGATAACATGTCATTTTAAAACTTTTACATCCATTTCTAAGGGTGAAATTGATCTATAATTTTTCTTTTAATATCCTTGTCAGGTGTTGATATCAAGATTTGCTAGCTTCATAAACTGAGTTGGCAAGTATTTTCTCCCCTTCCTTCACTTTTGTTGTCTCAGAGGTTTTTTTGTGTTTTTCTTTGGGGGGGGGGGGCTGCTGTTATTTCTTAAATATATATTAGAAGAAAAGTGTGTTAAAATATCTCACTGTGAATGCGGTTTGTCTATTTTCCCTTTTAGTTTTGTCCACATTTGCTTTATACAACATATGCATTTAGAATTATTACCCCTTACTAATGAAATTAATATGGTATCATTATAAAACTACCTGACCTGTCTTTTAATAATGTTTCTTGCCTTTGATATCCATCTAGTAAGATCAGCTTTCTTGTTAGCATTTGTGTTATATATCTTTCTATCCTGTTTGCTTTCAAATGTTCCATGTCTCGTATTTTATGTGCATCACTTGCAAGCAGTATATACTTGGTATCTCTCAATCTAGTCTCATAGTCTTTCTTTCTTGGTGGTATCAGGTAGCTCATTTACATTTAGTATCATTACAGATACATTTATAATTAAATCTACATTTTATTAGACTTTTTTCTATTTATCTTGACCATACTCTGTTCCTTCTTCCTTCCTTGCCTAACTTTGGGTTGATTGATTATCTTTTAGTCTTCCATTTTTCTCTCTACTAACTCAGTGGTCATACACTCTTTTATTCTTCTGTCAGTGATTTCACTAGATTAAACATGCCTCCTAACCTTACCAAAGTCTAATGCTCTTTGCTACTCTCCCTCTTTTCCACAATTGAGGAACCATACAACAGCCACTGTATTTCTTTCTTCTCTTGAATTACATGTTATTCTGGCTATGTTCTATATCTATTGTCAGTGACAGCTGACTTGATTTCATTGCTTTATATAGCATTATTAATTGGATATACCTTATAGCTACTAGTGGGTAAAGAGGAAACATATCTCAATATAATAATGGACATGTAGGTTAAACCCACAACTAACTTAATACTCAACAGTGAAAAGCTGAAAACACTTCCCCTAAGAAAAGAAACAAGACAAGGATGCCTACTCTTAGCATGTTTATCCAACATTGTATTGGGTATTCTAGTCACAGCAATAGGACAAGGAAAAAGAGTAAAAGGAGTCAAAATTGAAAAGAAAGAAGTAAAACTGTCACCATTTGCAGATGACATGATGCTATCTATAGAAAATCCTAAAAACAGCACAAAAAAACTACTAGAATAAATATATTCAGTAAAGTTTCAGGATAAAAATTAATATATAGAAATCTTATATTTTTATATGCTAATAATGAAGTCAGAAAAAGAAATGAAGAAAACTATCCTATTTAAAATTACAACAAAAAGAATAAAATACCTAGTAATGCATCTAACTAAAGAGCTTTAACGCTAAAAACTGTGAGATACTGGTGAGAGAAGTTAAAGATGACACAAATAGGAAGACACCCCATGGTGATGGGGAAAGAGCAAACACTGGGGAGGAGGTGGAGAAAGGGAGCCCTACTGCTCTCTTGGTGGGAATGTAAACCAGCACAGCCACCATGGAGGATGGGGTGGAGATGTTAAACTAACCAGAACGAAAACTGCCGTGTGACTCAGCAGTCCCAGCACTGGGTATACATCCTGAGAAAACCATAGTTCAAGAAGACATATGTACTCCAGTGTTCATTGCAGCACTGCTTACAAGAGTCAGGACATGGAAGCAACCTGGGTGTCCATAGACAGATGAATGGATAAAGAAGATATGGTGCATATATACAGCAGAATGCTACACAGCCATGAAAGGAATGGATTTTAGTCTGCTGTAGTGAAGTGGATGAACCTAGAGCCGCTTATCCAGAGTGAAGTAAGTCAGAAAAACAAATATCGTATCTGTTTATGGAATGTGAAAAAACAGAACTGATGAGTCTATTTATAGAGAAGGAGTGGAGACAGATATAGAGAATAAACCTGTGGATACAGCAGGGGAAGGAGAATCGAGGACAAACTGAGAAAGTAGGATTGATGCAAACACACTATCGTGTGCAAAGCAGGGAACTAGCGGGAAGCTGTTACATAGCAAACGGAGGTCAGCCTGGTGCTCTGTGACAACCTAGAAAAGTGAGGAGGGAATGGAGGCTTATGATGGAGGGGAGATAGATATATACACACACATATACATACACACACATATATGTAATTATACTGATTTGCATTGATGTTCAGCAGAGAAGGGGGTGACAGAGGATGAGATGGTTGGATGGCATCCACTGACTCAATAGACATGAGTCTGAGCAAGCTCCTGGAAATAGTGAAAGACGGAAGTCTGACATGATGCAGTCCATGGGGCCACAGAGAGTCAAGACACGACTAAATGACAACAACAACAGCAGAGACCACCACAACATTGTAAAGCAATCATCCTCCAATAAAAAAAAAATCAATGTGAAAATGACCATAGTATTCAAGGTAATCTACAGATTCAATGCAATCTTAATGGTATTTTTCACAGAACTAGAAAAATTAATTCTAAGGTTGTATGAAAACACAAAATGTCTCAAATAGCCAAAAGCATCTCGAGTGAAAAGAATAAAGCTGGAGGTATCACATTCCCTGATTTCAAGCTAAACTACAAAGCTACAGTAATCAAACAAGTATGTGTACACCAAGTCTCTTTAATCGTGTCCAGCTCTTTGTAGCCCACCAGGCTCCTCTATGCATGGGGTTCTCCAGGCAAGAATACTGGAGTGGGTTGCCATGCGTTTCTCCAGGGGGTCTTGCTGGCCCAGGGATCAAACCCAAGTCTCCTGTGTCTCCTGCATTGGCAGGAAGGTTCTTTACTGCTAGTGCCGCCTGGGAAACCTGAAGGAGAATGGTGCTGGCGCAAAACCAGACAGGTACGTCAATGGAACAGATAGAGAGTCCAGAAATAAAGCCACACTTAAATGGTGAGCTTATCTATGGCAAATGAAGCAAGAGTACACAGTGGGGAAGAGACAAGCTTTTCAGTAAATGGTGTTGGGAAAACCGGACAACTGCATGCAAAATAATCCATTCAGACTGCTCTCACACACCATGTACAAAAATAAACCCACAATGGGGTGGGGGGGATAAGACCTGAAACCACAGAGCTTGTAGGAGAAAACATAAGCTGAATGTTCCTTGACATTGGCTTAGCAATTATTTATTTGAATTTATCTCCTCAGGTAAGGGAAACAAAAGCAAAAATATGCAAATGGGACTCTGTCAAACTAAAAAGCTTTTTTGCAGTGAAGGAAACTATCAACAAACTGTAAAGGCCACTTACTTAATGGGAGAAGATATTTGCATATGATATATCTGATAAGGAATTAATGTCAAAAATATATATGGTGGATTGAAAAAATATACAAAGCACTTACATGATTCAACATCAGAAAAGCAAACAATCTGTTTTTTAAAATGGGCTGAGGATCTAAATAGACATTTTTCCAAAGAATACATTCATATGGCCAATAGAGATGAAAAAATGTTCAGTATCACTAAGTATTAGGGAAATGCTAATCAAAACCACAGTAATATTACTTCACAGCTGTCAGAAAGGCTGTTAGCAAAATGATAAGAAATAACTAGTATTGGCAAGGATGTGGAGAAAAGGGAACCCTCATGCACTCTTGGTGGGATTATAAATTGATGAAGCTACTATGGAAAACAGTATGGAAGTTCCTCAAAAAGTTAAAAAATAGAACTCCACATGACCCAACAATTTCACTGCTGGCTATTTATTGAAAGGAAAAAAAAAAAACACTAAAAATATGCATTCTCATGTTCATTGCAGCATTATTTACAAGAGTCAAGACATGGAAGCAATAAGTGCCAATCAGTAAATGAATGGATAAAGATGAAGTCACACACACACACACATAGACACATACATAGAATTGCCTTTTATAATATCATGAATGGGTCTGGAGAGCATATGCTAAGTAAAATAAGCCAAACAGAGAAAGACAAACACTGTATGATTTCACTTATATGTGGAATCTGAAAGACACAATGAACAAAGAAAACAGTCATAGTATCTTGAATTTGTGGCTAGGTGTCTTTCATCTTTTCTAGAAAATCCCAAACTAATTTTTCTTTGCTATTGTTCCTGCCTTCATTCTGTCTTCTCTCCTTCTGGAACCTCAGAAATATAAACCTATATGAGAATTTTTTTACACATGTCCATTTCTTTCATACTATTTTCTGTATTTTCCCTCTTTCTGCCTCTGCATGCTTCATTAGGGACACTTCCTTCTGCAATTCCTTATTGTCCACTCAACTCTGAATATTTTTAATCCATCCTTTAAATTCCTAAACTTAGATGTTATATCTTTAGTTATAGAAAAATAATTTATAATATGTGCCTTTTATGTTTCTAGCCCTCTTTCAAAATTACCACTCTTATTTCCTTAAGCATATTGAACAGTTACTTTAGTCTATATCTTATGTTTCCATTATTTGTATCACCTATGTTTCTGTGCATCACCTAAGTTATAGTATGTTGCTACTCTTGGATTTTTGGCCACATTTTTTTCTCCTCTTGTGTGTTATGACATTTTCTGTTTAATGTCACCCACTATATATCCAAAACTGTAGACACAATTTGAGGCTTAGGATAATGTTATTTTTTTTCATGGAGAAAATATGTGGCACAATGGTAGTGGCACTAGCAAATCAAAAAAAAGCCTTAAAAAATTAAAGACTAGAAGGATTCAAAACAAGTTTCCAATCCTGAGAGGACAGGACTGTTTACAACTCACTTTGATCCTCAAGACATAAATGTTCAGAGTTCTAACCTATGGAGCTCACCAAGATCCAACCATCTTGGAAGGTCTCAAAGCCTCATGAGCCTGTCAAAAAGTCTTATTAAATGAAAGAGAAATAAGGATACAATGAGGAAAGGAAGGAATAAAAACGCCCCTACTCAAGGACTGCAAGCTGTGTATTAATAGAAAAGCCTGAGGAATCTATAAGAAAGCTCTTTAAAAAAATCATAAGATAATAGGTAAGCACATAAAAAGCAATGATATACATTAGCTATGTACAATTGGAAAGGTAATAGTGATACTAATTATAGTTGTAAAAAAGATAAATATTAATACATAAACCTAAAAAAATGTATAAGAGCTCTACATGGAAGTCTTTAAATCCTCCAATTCATCTGTAGACTTAATGGAATATCAATAAAAATCTTGGAATAATTTTTTATAGATATGAACAAATGGATTCTAAAATTTATATGAAAGGGCAAAGAAAATAGAATAGCTAAAACAATTTTGAAAACAAAAAGAGTTGGAGGAAGTGAATTTAACCAAGTACCAAAGACAGTATAGTATTGATAAAGGGATAGTATACAAATCAATGGAATAGAAGAGAAAATCCAGAAATATTTCTACTCAAATATGGCAATACAATTTTTACAAAGACATAAAAACATAATGATTAAGTATAGTCTTTTCAATAAATAGTGTGGGAGCAACTGAATATCAATGTGCTTGAAAATCTGTGAACTTTGACTGGAACCTCTCATTTTATACAAAAACTAATTCAAAATAGGTTACAGATCTAAATATAGATATAAAATTATAAAAATTTTAGAAGAAAACAGGAAATATATGTATGACCTAGAAGAGTCTGGCTAAGAGCCATAGACAATATACTAAAAACAAGACTTGTAAAGGAAAAAAAATTTAAATTAGATTTCATCAAAGTTAAAAGCCTTGCCCTGAGCAACTGTTGAGAGACTGGGAAGGCAAATCAGCAAGCAAATCCTGGATGAGACAGAGGACTTGTCTCTAAAGCCCACAGCAAACTCTGCCTTCTCTGCCATGAGGTGGAGTGAGCAAAGGAGAAAGACTACAAATAGCCCTATTTGGGTTTCCTCCCCGAGGAAGAAGCATCTGCTGCTGACTTTCTCCAGCTTTTTCTTCTCTTGACCACTGAGCTTAATCACTCAGCCCGAGGCCAAACAAGGCTGGGACTTTCTCTTTGGGGGGGGGGGGGGGGAAGCAAACTCTCAGGTCAGAGTCCTGCTCCCACCTTCACAGAACCTCTCTCCCCAGGCCAGTACTGCGCTTTTGTGTCTCATCCTAGAACAATCCGTAGACAGTTTAGACCTGGCTCCGGCATATCCTGAAATTGACCAGAAAGGGGCATTTAAAAAATCAATTCTACTCTGTACTCAAGAATGAAAATAAAACTCACTCTCTTTGCTATTTTGGTTCTCAAGCTACATCCAGCACCAATACCCTAGAGAACATCAGAAATCCAGCAATGAGATTAACTGACAAGACAGAGATACTCCTCTAATAAAATGCCAACATAGAGATGCACCAAAATTGAACACAAACACCTTCCTATTATTAAATTCCCAGAGAGAAGAGATCAGAGATTAAATTTCCTTGCAAGTTTAAGTCCCCAAAACATTTAAGTCCAAAGGAACTGAGCTCCACAATGAAATTCTCTTGTTCTTGAAAATTAAAAGCTCAAAGTCCGAAGAGCTTCTTCCCTGCTCTCCATTCTGCTCAGTCTCAGTCAGGGGCATCTCAGTGCCCGGGTGTAATTACACGTCATCTTGCATATCCCAGGCAAGATTAGGTGCACAAAACAGCACTCAGCTCGCCAGACCACTCAGGGACACAAGGTTATGTAAAAAAAGAAGGTGGAGGGAGAAGGATGTTGGTCACTTATAAACACAAACTCAGCCAAGAAAAATCTTGCATCAAATGGTTAATATTGCCACCGGTGGCTCAGTGGTAAGAACCCGCCTGGCAACGCAGGAGACACGGGTTCGATCCCTGGATCAAGAAGATCTCCTGGAGGAAGAAACAGCTACCCACTCCAATATTCTTTCCTGGGAAATCTCGTGGACAGACAAGCCTTGTGGGCTACAGTCCACGGGGTTGCAAAGAGTTGGACACAACTGAGCAACTAAACAATAACAATGCCTTTACCATCATCTGCAGGAGAGGAAGGCATCTATCTATGCATGCATATTGCCTCGCTTCCCAAAGAGTGGCACTTGAGATATGCTCGCCTTCTGTAAGTTTTAATTTACGATACCGAGGTATGTGCATTTGGTAAAGCCCAAGCACTGTCACCGTAGCCGCCGATGGAGCATCGGGGTTCCAGAGACAGCCTGCTTGTGTTACTCACGATAGGCTGCCCCCATCAAGAGACGACCGAGTCAGTGGGAGAGAAGACGGGGTGTACAGGCACGCAGAAGTTCCTAAGCTCGCGGACTGAGAACGGCCTTATTTAAAACAAAGCCTACACGTCTTTTCTCCTTTGTCAGATCCCTTGAAACTGCCCAAACTTTCCTAAACTCTCCAAGCCGTCATCTCCAAGATGAAGCTCCTAAAGGACAGGTTGGTTTGCCCTTAATTAGCCTCTGCTTTCTTTGCCCCGTCTCCTCCTTATTCTGGAATTAGTGACACCGAAAGGGGCCTGCCAGGAGGCAGCCAGGGCGGGCCCGGACTCTGCCCAGCCGCTGCGGGTCGCCAGCGCGCACTCTCCACCGCGCGGCTCCGCAGCGCCAGCCGTCTGGAATGCATGCTGTCCTTCTAGTTTCACTAGCTTAATGTGCTCAGTCTCGCCTAACGAAAACTAATGTATTCTCCTCCATTATAGTACATTTTCATTCTGCTAAAAACTATATAATATTACCAAGTGAAAAGAAATAAAGATTTAAAAACTACAAACCATCCATTTTAATTTTAAAAAGTCATTGATTTTGATTGTATTAAATACATGAAATTGTTATATATACAAACATATATATATACATGTATATTTTTAGTATTTTTCTTCTAATTCAAAAATTTGGTGACTAATTTGTTTTTCAAAATGTATTCATGTTTATCTTAAGCTGTAATCAGCCAGTTAAAGAAATTGATATAGAATCTGGCTACAAACATTTTGACATAATTTTATTAGTCTTACAATGTATTATCCTAATGCAATTTTATCAAAAGAGAGTTCCAGGTATCTCAGTAAAAAAATTATTTTGGTTCTGGATGCCTCTTTACAAAGATCTCTTATGTATATAAATTCTCTTCAGCCTTACAGCAACTCTACGAGCTAGTCTATTATTGTTCCCATTTTATAAACGAGTCAACTGGGATTCAGGGGTAGATTTTCCACACTCTAAGTATTTAATATATGATCAATTTGGACCTAAAAACTAGTCTGAGGACTCAGTTCTTTTAGGACTAAAACAACTTTTAGTGCTTTTCCTGCAGTAGTAGTAAGACTTAAAGAATTTTAGGCAATCATCATTATCAGTGTATTATTCAACTAATGCCTTAATCATGCCAAATAACAAGTTACCGGCCAAGGCCTTCTCAGACTCCACACTGCTGACGCCTCTTTGCTGTGGTGCCTGTTGTCTTTCTGGCACGATGTTTAGCAGCATCCGAGGCTCCCATGCCCTGGGGCCATCTGAGGTGGACGGAAGAGTAGCCGCCCAAACACGTCCACCTCCTAATCCCCAGAACCTAGGACCACGTTACCTTTGCAGATATGACAAAAGTGTCGGAATGTCACTCTCAGGATCATCTTTCATCTTATAACATTCATCTTAACAGACTGGAGGCAAAGATTCTCCTACTGGCCTTGGAAAGTAATTGGCCAAATGTTGAACCGCCATAGAGTGGGTCACAAAGTAAAGAACCTCGTGTGACCTCTAGGACCTGAGATCACTCTCCAGATGACAGCCAATAAAGTTAAATGAGTTTGGAAGCTGATTCCTCCCTAACCGAGCCTCCAGATGAGAACACGGCCTGACAATACTTTGCCTTGTTGAGATGGCGGAGAACTAAGATAAGCAATGCCTACAGTCTTGCTCCATGGAAATTGTGAGATAAATGTGTGCTGTTTAGTCAAAAACTTTTGTGGCAGTTTGTTCCACAACATTAAAAACTAACGCCCCATGACCATGAGTGAGACGGGACTTTGGGCTATTAATGGTAACTCTGTCAGGGAAAGGAAATCGGAGTTAAGTGGTTAGAATAGAAAAAGGAGTCCAAAGTGGAGGCAGCTAGCAGACAGACAAAGAAGGGAAAAGTCCTCGAAAAGGGAGCAAAGGGAGAATCTAAATACCGGGCGTGGGAACCTCTAGGGAAATACACAGGCCCTTCCTGACTGAGGATGGCTGCTAGCCCTGATTTTCTAGGACAGGCTTGGGGGGAGGAGACAAAAAATATAAAAAGAGGGACCCACGAGGGTCTGAGGCCACGCCTCCAGGGTCGGCCAGACCTCATGCCTTGGGGGTGTACCATCCTTTGCTTACCAAATAAAAGTATGAGGTGTGACCAAGCTGTAAGACTGGGACCTCATTTCAAATGCTGTGGCAGCAAGACTGAGCCGAGGAAATCGTGCCCTCTCCCGACACGACAGCAGTGTCCAGAGTGTCTACTGCAGTGCAGACAGTGCACTGCTCGATGACAGAAATGGCCCAGTGCGACCAGCTGACTGGCTTCCGCGAGAACAGTGCCCTAACAGGGCTCTCCCTGGTAGCTCAGTCAGTAAAGTGACCGCCTGCAGTGCAGGAGCGCCAGGCTCGATCCCTGGAGGAGCGTATGGCTACCCACACCAGTATTCTTGCCTGGAGAATCCCCATGGACAGAGGAGCCTGGCAGGCTACAGTCCACGGGGTCAGAAAGAGTCAGACATGACTCTTTTTCATCCTCCCATACATACAAGAGAAAAGCAGTAAATTCCTTAACTTGAGATATCTGGTTTTCTTTAACAGTAACCTTCTGAAGTTCTGACTACCTTGTCTTTGCTACAAAAATCACCATATATCCTGATCCCTCCCTTACCTCTTTGGAGCAGTCTCTTAGAGTTATCTGAGATGCTGTGTCCTGGGCTTAAGATCATAGTTTTGTCTGCCAAATAAAATAAAATTCTCAGCTTATAGGCTGTGCATTTATTTTTTCCATAGACAGTCTCATCTCCCATTTGTGTAGAAGCCCCCTGAGGCGGTGACTATGTCTTTAATATTTTCTACAGTGCCCAGCACAGCATGCTGTTACTAATATGTGTGCAAAATTTTATTTTGCATATTAGAATTTACTTCAAGAATTAATTCACATCTTTGCAGTAAACTGACATTCATCTTCAGTGTGAAAATCACAACAATGCTAAATATTTGTATTCCCCTGAAAGTAAACATTACATGAGAAAGACTTTCTTTCTTTCTCTTTCACTTGGCTTTGAAACACTTTTTTTTTCCTTTTTTGTGTTAGAAACAAGAAAGCATATTTAGCTTTCTGATGCTATTTAATGCCTGAAGCATTTTAGTTGAATTACAATAGTCCTGGAAGGAACTTTAAAGGGTGAAGTAAAGCACAGCTCTAAATAAGACTGTAATTAACTCTCCCTGGAAAAGTGAATACATTTAGTCTCTTAAGAGTTTGCTTTAGAAAAGAACTGGATTAGAAAGGGAAGGTAGAGTAGAAAAACTCAATCTTTTCTTACCTGATTACTTCCTCCTGTTCAAATAGTTCCAACAGGCTTTATACTGATCAACTCTGTAAGACCTTTAGTTGTTCTCAAGGCAAATATGCTTGAGGAGAATACAATTTTTTTTGTTGTTTTTGCTGATCATTTTGCTTGCTGTCTCCCCTCCTCAAAACTTAGAGAATGACATTCTCTTTATATTCTTTTGAAGTTCCCTGGATCAATACATTTATCTCTAATAAGCATCAATGATTAGGTGGCAGCAATGTTTCATTTGGAGTAAAGTCACTTCATAGAACCACCACTGAAGTAAGGTGAAATATTAGAAATGCCTCAGGGCTCTAAGAGGTCTTCTAATTCATTCCTCTGACTTCAGGTATGAACACACAATCCATCACAAGGGAGACTCTCCCATGTTTCAAGATTTCAGGGGGAAAAAATCCAGTCTCCATTGTTAACTGATTTCTAACTTCATTGGGTTTTATGCCTCAAGTCACTATGCTATTTTCTGATGGTGATGGTGCTGTTACCCTTTAATCTGGCTCTAAACTAGATTAAGATGTTATGATCTCCAGTGAATGAAAACCACTGCCTCTTCTGTGTTCCCGCTGCTCTTCATATTTACCTGTATTCAGTCAGCTCAGTTCAGTCGCTCAGCCATGTCTGACTCTTTGTGATCCCATGGACCACAGCACACCAGGCCTCCCTGTCCATTGCCAACTCCCGGAGTTTACCCAAACTCATGTCCATTGAGCTGGGGATGCCATCCAGCCATCTCATCCTCTGTCGTCCCCTTCTCCTCCCACCTTCAATCTTTCCCAGCATCAGGATCTTTTCCAATGAGACAGTTCTTCCAATCAGGTGGCCAAAGTATTGGAGTTTCGGCTTCAGCATCAGTCCTTCCAATGAACACCCAGGACTGATCTCCTTTAAGATGGACTGGTTGGCTCTCCTTGCAGTCTAAGGGACTCTCAAGAGTCTTCTCCAACACCACAGTTCAAAAGCATTGATTCTTAGGCACTCAGCTTTCTTTATAGTCCAACTCTCACATCCATGCATGACCACTGGAAAAACCATAGCCTGGACTAGACGGACCTTTGTTAGATTACATATCTATCTTAGGCACATATGTGTTTTTTATGTGTATTAAAATATGGTCAACATTGAAACTAGGAAATTACCTGTTTAGGTTAAATGACAAATGTGAAAAAGCAAAGGATGCAAGGAAGAAAGAAAATGCATTTAGAACTGGGAGAGATCACAGTGATCATCAAGTTTAAGCATACTTCAGAAACAAAGGAAGACTGACCAGTCAGGTGAGCCAGCGCCGGATGCCTCAGGAGAGGCGGACAGCAGCGGTTGTGAGCTTGGAGGCACCAAGAGCTTGTTCCCCGTTCATTTGGTCAGAGCACCCTGGGTTTAGATCCTGGCCCTTCCAGAACTTCCACGCAAGCTCTTAAGAGAAGAGGTGCATCCTGTCTGCTGGTGCTGAGCCTGGGAGGAGTCGCCACCATCTGGAGCGCCAGGAGGAGGTCTGCAGAGAGCAGACAGAGCAAGCTTGGGGGGTGGAGAGAGACCGGGTGCTCTGTGCCTCTGAAACCCTGCAGAACAGGCCCTCTCCTTTGTAACTGCAGCGTGACTGGGCCTTTCTGCCTTGGTCCTGGCGAAAGTCCTGCAGAGCTTGAACTTAGGACACATCGTCTAACTCTTCACCCGTGTCCTTTTCACTGCCTCAGCATCATCTGCTCCCCTCCCCGGTATCTCTTTCCTTTTCCCTCATCAGTCAAAGGACAAATCTTCTCTAGCAATGAGGCCCTAAGGCAGGAAGCCTCCAGCTCTTAAAGACCACCTTGGTAGCTTTGCGTGACCCTGCACCTGATGGTCGAAGGATTACCTCATCATTACCACATGGCTAGATCCCTCTTTATCCATTCCCCAAGCACATCTGCCGTTTAAGAAATAAAAGCACCTTCAATATTACCAGAGCCTTCAGTCTCATTTCAAATGTGTTCCAGTTTCTGTTTATTCAGAGCTGGAAACCAGGGCCCTGGGGAACCCTGAGTTCTGGCACATACATATGTATGACCTTATCAGTGCAGAGGCAGAAATTCCATGCACTGAGAAGGCCCTGAGTCAGAGGTGGTTCCTCAACATTGTTGGAATTCATTTCCTTAGGCCTTCAAGCTGACCTCACCACCACAGCAGAAAGGGTCATATTTGCTCAGTGATAAATCTAGTGGCCGTGTGGAAAAACACCTCAAACTTTTGCCTTCCCTGGTGAGGCTGGTAACAGCTAAACTCAACCACAGAGAAATCCCACCATGTGGAGAAATCCCACACTCAGGAAGCAGTGTGACATACACTGCTTCTGACATACAGTTAATATTTCAAAAATAAAATAAAATAAGTCTGCCAAAGCTTTCTGCTGAGCCTAGGAGAAATTTGCAACCACAGAAGAGGAGAGATGTGAGAAGCAATTTACATCATGGCAGTTTAAGCTCTAAAAATACTTTCCACAATAAGAGATACATACAATGTTCATTCCAACATTTAAGGAGCCAGTGAGTCAAAAGAGACTAAATCCCCACCAGTGGGAAGCTGGTTAAATTATGATACATACATACCTCAGTGTACTTCTTTAAGGCTCTTAGAAGAAAGACTGGTCTCTATGCCCTAATATGAAATTGTCTGTAAGACATCTTTTTAAGTAAAGAAAACCAAGGAGCAAGAGAATGTGTATAGAATGCAACTATTTATGTTAAAAAAAGGAAGTCAAAGCTCGGTGAAGATGCCTGTGCATAAACACACACGTACAGGCACACACACACACTTGGATATGCAGAGGATATCATCTCTGGAAGGATACACAGGAAACTGACATCAGAAGTATCTTGAGAAGCTTAGGGAAGGGGAACTGAAGTCCTGGTGGGCAGAGTTGGAAGGGAGAATAACTTTTCAGTATATTTCCTTTTGTGCCGTTTGAATCTGTATTACCATGTCTCCACGTTGCCTATTAAAAATAAAAATAAAGAACAATATTCCAAGGTCTGACTTTGGTTTAGAGTTTAAAACTGAAAACATTAAGATCTTTCTATTCCGTTTTTCCCTTTAGGCAATAGCAGGCCCCTTCCATCTTTGCTACTTGCTTTTGAACAAATAGGCTGCAGTATTTTTAAGACTTTCTCCCCGGAGTCCAAAGCTCACAGTGTTAAAGTAACCAGGGAAATAGAGAAGGGCTGGAGTCCAGGTTCTGTGTCCTGAATGTTTTTCAGTCATGGAGAAACAAGCTTTTTCCCCCTAATACTGCTATTTATACCAGCAGGAGCATGCACTGAGGTAATGCTTCTTTTCTGGTAGATTAAAGAAAGGGGCCTTTTTCTTTTCTTTCTTTCTTTCTCTTGCAGAAGGTTCTGTTGTTCTTTTCCTCAAAGTGCACACACATCTACAAACAGCTCTAGTGCATTTCTGCTGGAGAAGGAAGAAGCTATTAACAGCGGCGCTTGAGGCTGTCGTGCGAGTCCATTACCTCAGAAATAGATTAAGGCCAGTCTGCAGAAACGCATTCCCCCAGCCTTATCATTCTTACCTGAAAGAACGCGGCTCCTATTTAGCAGGAGACAGATGTTCTGATCTCATTTCGCTGACAAATTAACAGGAAATAAAGAAAGACAAATAAAAAGTTCACCTCCTGAGGATTCACATTGCCTCATTCATTTTGAATCGTGGATTTTGGTGAGCGGCGTTTTCTTTTTTCTCCCCAACCCCGCACCTCCTCGGAGGTCCTCAGCGGCGTCAGCCTGGGGCAGTGGCTCTGACACAGCCGGCCTGGGTCACTCGCTGACACAAGGGAAGGGATCAGAGGGGGAAGGACCAAGCCCAAGACCTGTGGCTTCTGAAGCCATTGGCATCAACCCCAGCTTCTCATCCTGAAGCTGTTCATTAGGCAGAAAACTTGACAAACCCACTGTCCATCCCAAACAGCCTCTCAGTGGTAAGGGAACGGTCTAGGTAGAAACGGACTTGCTCAGCTGCTCTCTACTCTCTCTGCCTTCTCTCCCCCTTTCTCTGACCTCCTAACACACACAGGGCTCCAAAGGGCAACGGGAAGTCCCACTGTGCCCTGCTCAGTGCTTTAAAGAGGGTTTAGAGAGGGTAAGGATTGCCTTGAAAGTAAAAGAGGAGAGTGAAAAAGTGGGCTTAAAGCTTAACATTCAGAAAACTAAAATCATGGCATCTGGTCCAATCACCTCATGGGAAATAGATGGGGAGACAGTGGAAACAGTGTCAGACTTTATTTTTCTGAGCTCCAAAATCACTGGAGATGGTGACTGCAGCCATGAAATCAAAAGACACTTACTCCTTTGAAGGAAAGTTATGACCAACCTAGACAGCATATTAAAAAGCAGAGACATTACTTTGCCAACAAAGGTCCGTCTGGTCAAGGCTATGGTTTTTCCAGTGGTCATGTATGGATGTGAGGGTTGGACTGTGATGAAAGCTGAGTGCCAAAAAATTGATTCTTTTGAACTGTGGTGTTGGAGAAGACTCTTGACAGTCTGTTGGACTTGCAATGAGATCCAACCAGCCCATCCTGAAGGAGATCAGTCCTGGGTGTTCATTGGAAGGACTGATGCTGAAGCTGAAACTCCAATACTTTGGCCACCTCATGTGAAGAGTTGACTCACTGGAAAAGACCCTGATGCTGGGAGGGACTGGGGACAGGAGAAGAAGGGGATGACAGAGGATGAGATGGCTGGATGGTATCACCGACTCCATGGGCATGAGTTTGAGTAAACTCTGGGAGTTTGTAATGGACAGGGAGGCCTGGCATGCTGCGATTCATGGGGTCGCAAAGAGTCGGACACGACTGAGCGACTGAACTGAACTAAAGAGGTTAAAGAGTGTTCAAGTTGATCTCTTTAGCCAAAGATACACAGTTCTCAGGAAATTCATTCCAACAGTTGTGCCAGAGGCAGTTTCCACTTAATATATGGGAAGGGAAAACAGGCACCCAGACTAGGAGGGACATGTGTGGAGCTGAATAAGAAGGTGACACGGACAGCCCCCTGCAGACCCGATCCTTGTGTGCACCACCACCCCCGGCAGTGAGAGGGGACATCCTGGCAAGCATAAGGAATATTACGACTTGAGATCAAGAATACAGTGAGATTTCCTTGTCCTCAGATCACCAGTTCTCACCTCTGCCCTCATGTCCATTTCAAATGCCCAATCTTTCCCCCAGGAACTCTGCTTGGGTGATACTGAGGCTGGCCCAGGAATCGGATCACTCTAGAAGTTTATGCTGCAGCTGTGACTGAGCACATTCGAGACCTAGGACCAGCTTGATGTCAGCTCCCTGGCCAAAAGGACAGATCAGAAAAAAACTGGTAATTAATCAGCCTTTGTATTGATTAGTATTTTTCTGGAAGTGAAGTGAAAGTTGCTCAGGTGTGTCCAACTCTTTGAAACCCCATGGACTGCAGCCCACCAGGCTCCTCTGTCCATGGAATTCTCCAGGCAAGAATACTGGAGTGGGTTGCCATTCCCTTCTCCAGGGGATCTTCTCCACCCAAGGGTGGAGCCTGGGTCTCCTGCCTTGCAGGCAGATTCTTTTCCTGCAGTATACTCTCATCACAGCCCTGCAGGGTTAGCAAGACAGGATCTTCATCACCATCTTCCAGATGAGGAAACTGAAGATCTAAGAGATTTGCCAAAGGCCAGATGCCTCTTTCAGAGGCAGCTCTGGGATCCCTAACTACCCCTCTAAGGCCGTTACAGTTCTCATGACAGCCTGGCAGCCAAAGGCTTCAGGTTCAAGACAAGCAGCCTGGGAGCTGGCAACCAGTTTACTTCCTAGAACCAAAGGAAAAAACATGAAACCCACACCAGAGCTAAAAGATACAGCCACCTAATTGCATACGTAAGGAAACTGAAGCACAGTGGCTTGTCCAAAATCACACAGCCCATCTGTGGCAAGAAAAACACACAGCAGAAGGACCGCAATTACTGTGTCCCAAAACAGAGCGAGATGTAGGGGCACCCCGTGCCTCCTGCTTGGGGTTTCGAAGAAGGCAAAGTGATTACTGCACAAAGAGCTGCTGTGGATTTGGAAGACTGCCCAAGGCACTGAGAAATGGACCATGGCCAGGGGTAGCCATACAAATCACCGAGGTCACCTTGCAAGGTCTCTATGAGCGTACCAGCCTGCCTGTGCCCCTGCGAGCGTGTTTGTGTGTGATTGTTGGTTAGTTGCCAGGGGGATGCTCAAACAAGCAGGAACCTGTATACATTTGGCAAAGCTAAAGAACAAAAAACCTTCTCCCTGGGAAATGCTAGCCTAATTACATAGCCAGTCTGCTTCTTACCTGGAGGTAATTGCGGCCTCCACTGTCCCTGTTGGTCATGATAATCATTCATGATACAGGAGTGTGTGGGGGAGAGGTGCCCCCTCTCTGACTTCATCTAATTTCCCTAACCCTCTGGCATAGCTGGAGATTAACCCAACTCCTATAAAGCAGAAACAAACTTCAAATCCATGTCAGAGCCCGCCGGAGAGCGTGATTTACAAACTGCCAGCAGAACCTGCTGTAAACAAGATAATGCACGTTAATTCCCAGCAAGTCAATTAACATTCAGCTACTCGGAAAGGACCGACCTTGCTGCTGGAGGATCCAAGCAGAAGGGAGCTGCTGCTTAAAGGGAAATGCCGCCTCTCCCACTCCAACCGCAGGTCTCCAGGGTTCAAAGGCTCAGGAAGCTCTCTCCCTCGGAAGGACGCACAGAGGGACAGACCCGCCTCAGCACAGCCCCTGTATTCCAGAGCTGACATCTCTTTGCCTTTGAGCCCGCAAACACTTTGATGACTCTCACCTTTGATCTAAGTGTCTGAAGGATCTAAGTGTGAAGTCGCATTCCTGAGGCATCTCTCCCTTCAAGACCTCGGAGGGTTAAAAAGACTCAACGCAGAATCGCCCATGTTTATTTGTCTAGTTCTTCCATCGCTAACTCAGAGAAGAATCACCCATGTTTATCTGTCTATTTCACCCATGTTTCTTTGTCTATTTCTTCAATCGCTAACTCAGAAAAGGGGGTTTACTTGTAATGGCTGTGCTGATTAGCGTTTTCTGTGCTTTCTGAGGATGTGTTCCCTTGAATTTTGGGAAATGATCTACCGCAGTCTTTCACGGTGTTCTGCAACTCCCAGCATCCAGAAAAGGGGTGTGACCCATTTGAGTCCAGGGGAACAGAGTTGTTCAAATTCTCTTGCGCCCCTGAGGTCCCTGGGGCCTCGGAGAGGGAGATTCGGATTCAGTTGATCTGGAAGGAAACCTGAGCGTCTGCCTATCTCGTGAACGCTCAAGTGGCACTGACGCTGTGGTCCAGGTCTGCCCGAAGGACCTGTCCAAGGAGCTCCTTCTACAGAACAAGAGGCCCTTTAAACAGGGGCCTTCTAGGATTACCAGACTCAGCCGTCAGGAACAAGACATGTGACTAAACAGTATTTCAGGTCCGGGGCCCCGGGCTTGTCCATCATCCACCTAGACCTGCAGGTTTAGAAGAAGCCCCCCAACACCAGTTCTGTGATCCCCCAGCCCCCTTAGGGAAACAGGTGTTCCACGGCTTCTTGGCGCGTTGTTTGCAGACTTCATAGTTGTCCACAGTGGAGGTTAGTTTGACGGAGACCACACAAATCTCTGCGGCACTAGTGGCCTGTACTTGTGTTGGACGACCAAGTGACAGAGAAAACACATCCGAAGCCAGCAGAGCTGTCCTCTCCCTGTCTCGGTGGCTGCAGGATCAGCTGCCTAGGTCCTGGCTGTGTGCAAACCAGATTCTTCATTAGACACAAAGCTGTTGGTTTCTAGGGAGAAATCTGTTTGGTACCAAACAATGTTCTCGATAGAGGCCTTCTCAAGTGTGCTCAACAGACACGGCCCAGGGAGTGCTTTACCCCATTTCTAGT
>CM035271.1:103567988-103693803 GCA_020226075.1 Hydropotes inermis | reverse complement strand
CTCTCCTTCACACACACACACACACACACACACACACACACACACACACACACACACTGTCCTAGGCAATGACCCTGGAATCACTCGGAAGAGTCTGGGGCTCATGTGTCTCTTCCATCCACTTCCCATCCCTTCCCAGGATTTCAGGCCAATAGTGACAATAAATAACAATAACAATAACAATCACTGTTTTAATCCTCATTACAACCATTTGTGATAGGTACTGTTATTATTCTCATTTTATGGATGAGGACTCTAGGGCATAGAGAGCAATTTGCCCAAGGTCACACACCTAATAAGCAGGGATACAAACACAAACAGTCTGGCACCAGAACCCAGGATCTTAACTCTACACGAGACTTATCCATAGCTGCTAAATCACTGTATAAAAGAACAAGAGAGAGAGAGAAAGCCTTATTATCCTCTTTATATTTTACAGTGGATGGCTCATTAAAACCAGAGCCAAAATAATTAGCAACCAAATAAATTGGTTTTCTTTCCGAGAGACTGTTTTCAAACACTCCCCTGAGGTGAGAAAAAATATTTGCATTCAGCCCCTGTTGGTGGGGTGTGTGCAGTGAAGTGCATTCTTCTAGAATGGGGGGATCCTTATAAGGAAGCAAATGAGAAGAAAAACAGACAGCTGCTTCCATGGTAAAGTCTATTGATTCTTCTCATCCCCTTATACTTGAGAAAGGTTTAGTCTCTCTCAGGGCCTTCAGGTTGCACCGCCTTTGGGAAACTTCCTTCATTTATACCAACCCCTGACCTCTCTCATTTTTTAAAAAGAACTGTGGCCAGTGTTATTAGACTCTCTCTGCATGCCAATTTAGCATATGCATTTTATATTTTTCTTTGTCTTACAGGTATTATCCTGGTCTCTTCCACTTGACCCTAAGCATTTTGGTGTACACACATATTCCTAGAACACTGTATAAGAATTTTGGCTCTTACGTTGAGTAATGAATATGTTCTTGCTTTATTGGGTAACTACTGCTACTGTCCTTTTATAACATAAGCTAACATAGTTATATATAATTAGTTCAGGTGGTGAGTGCACCAGCTTAGTTGCGCTCTCCTCCAGATAACCTGTACCACGACAGTTATCCACGATACCATAAAACCTAGCTAAACATTTCATGCCAGTGCATGATGGTCATAAGGAGACTACTGGGCAAGTGGTGTGTGCTCAAGCAGAGCAGATTGAGAACTGCAGTCCTGAGGAAGTGAACCCAGAGTTCAGGCCACATGGAGAGAGGCTCAGAGGCGTCACCGCATACACGAAAGGCAACATTTACTGTCAAAGCTTTGATCTATGCTGTGAGGAAATCTTGCCCTGGAGGCAGAATCAGAAGCCCAAGAGCACGCAAGAAGCAAATGGCAGAGTCAGGACTGAAACCAAGCAGACAGACTCCACATCCATCACTTCCAACAACCAAGCTCTACGCCCCACTTGTAAAAATGTGTATACATATATCTATATGTATAAAATATTTAATGAACCCTTCCCAGTTTCTCAGCAGTAAAGAATCCGCCTTCAGTGCAAGACATGTGGGTTTAATTCCTGGGTCAGGAAGATTCCCGGGAGTAGGAAATGGCAACCTGTTACAGAATTCTTGCCTGGGAAATCCCGTGGGCGGAGGAGCCTGGTGGTCTCCAGTCCACGAGGTCACAGGAGAGTCAGACATGAATTAGTGCCTCAACAGCAACAAGCCATCCATAAAACAAAGCTGTCTTCAGAGTCTTCTATGCAATTTCTTCCTGCATGTGATCCCAATTTACAACTTACAATTTTTCTCACTCAGCTTTCCACACTATAGAATAGTGGTTTTCCTCCTTGGTTGCACATCGGATTTACCTGGGGAACTTTGCAAAATCCTGACGCCCAGCTATGCTTCAGAGCAAGTTCATCAGAATCCCAGGGGTAGGGTCTTAGCAGCAGCACTTCCAAGAAGTTCCTGTGATTTCAAATGCAGCTGAATTTAAGTAAGTGTGCTTTATAATTTATTCAAAATGGCTACATACAATTTTCTGCCTCCATCTATTTGTATATGTTATTCCCCAGGATTTAGAGTATTCCATCTCCATTCAAATTTTAGGATTATTTTTTTTTTACTTCTGTGAAAACCAGCACTGGAACTTTACTCGGAATTGCACTGAATCTGCAGATAGCTTTGGGTCATCTGGACATTTTAATGTTAATTTTTCTATTCCATGAACAGGGGATAATATTCCATTTAGTTATGCCAATGGGAAAAAGATATTCTCTTTAGTAAACGGTGTTGGGAAACCAGGATATGCACATGCAAAAGAATGAAATTGGACCCTTATCACATACACAAAAATTAATTCAAAACAAATTGAAAGCTTAAAAATAAGAATTAAAACCAAAAAACTGCTAGAAGAAAACAGAGGAAAAGCTTCCTAACATTGGTCTTGGCGATGATTTTTTTGGATATAACACTGAAAGTATAGTTAACAAAAGCAAAAATAAACAAATGAGACTACATCACACTAAAGTTTCTGCACAGCAAAGGAAACCATCAACAAAATGTAAAGGCGAACTGTGGGATGGCAGAAGATATCCGCAGAGCACCTACCAACAAAGGGCTAAGACTAAAGCATGTGAGAGCCCCATGCAGCCCAGAGCAACCCCGGAAATCCGACTGTAAAGTGGGCAGAGAGCTTGGGTAGACACTTCTTCAAAGAAGGCATACGATGCGGAATCCAAAAGATGTTACAGATGAATTATTTACAGAACAGAAATAGACTTACAGATACAGAAAATAAACTTATGGTTTCCAAAGAAGAAAGGGGGGGAAGGGAGGGATAAATTATGAGTTTGGGATTAACAGATACACACTACTATATTTGAGATAAACAATAACGATCTACTGTATAGCACAGGGAACTGTATTCAATGCCTTGTGTTAATAATAACCTATAATGGAAAAGAATCTGAAAAGAGTGTATGTGTGTGTGTGTGTGTATATATGACTAAGTCATTTTGCTGCACTCTTGAAACTAATATGACATTGTAAGTCAATTATAGTTCAGTTTAAAAAATGAATGAGTGCATTAATAAATTAATAAATGAATGAAGGCATGCAAATGGCCGAGATTAAAGAGGTGTCCAGCATGACTAATTAAGAGACATGAAATCAAAACCCCAGTGAGGGGTTTCTCTGGTGGTCCAGTGGTTAAGAATCCTCCTGCCAATGCAGGGCACCTGGGTTTGATCCCTGGTCCGAGAAGATCCCACCTGCCCCAGAGCTACTATGTCTGTTCACCACAACCCCTAAGCCAGCGCTCTGGAGCCCATGAGCTGCAGCCTCCGAAGCCTGCAGCAGGAGAACCCACACGCCGAGAAGCCTGCGACACAGCTAGGGAGCAGCCGCTGCTTGCTGCACCCAGGGGAAGCCCACGACAGCCTCGGAGACCAGTGAAGCCAAAACATGCATAAACGATCAATCAATAAATCTTAAAAAAAAAAACCCACAATGAGATATCTCCTTAGGCCTGTTCAGATGGCTATCATCAAAAAGTCAAAAGTTAGTAAGTGATGGTCAGGATGTGGAGAAATTGAATTACCACTGGTGGGTTGTAAATTGGTACAAAGACTAGGAAAAAAACAGAGCTTCCTCAAAAAATTAAGACTATAACTACCATATGATTCAGCAATCTCACTTCACATCCAAAGAAAATGAAATCAGAATCCTGAAGAGCTATCTGTGCTCCCGTGTTCCTGCAGTCTGGTTCACAACAGCCGATATACGGCAATAACCTAAGTGTCCATCCATGGATGAACAGACAAAGAAAACCACAGGTTTTCTTTAAAAAGGTACACCTGTGTGGTGCACCAACACAGGCAACAACTCAGCCTTAAGAAGAAGAAAATCCTGCCATTTGCAGCAGCAGCAACTAGACGAGAGGACATGATGCTCGGAGAAATATGCCAGACAGAGAAACAAACCCTGCGGGACCTCAACTGCGCCTGTAATCTAGAAAAGTCAAACTCACAGAGACAAACAGCAGTGGCCACCAGGGGCTGGGGCTGGAGGGAACAGGGAGATGCTGGTCAAAGGGGCAAGCTTTCAGCTGGAAGACGACCACGTCCTGGAGATCTAACGTGCACACAGAGACCACGGTGTGCAATGTACGGTGCGCCTGAAACTCACTGAGAGCGGAGACCTTAGGTGTTCTCACCGCAAAACAGAAGGTAAATAGGTTAATTACCTTGACTGGGGGAATCATTCCACAGTGCATGCATATATTAAACACCACACTGAACACCTTAAGGATATAGAACATTTACTTTTCAATCATACCTCATTAATGCTGGAGGGGAAAAAACCACCTGTGGTCTTACTCCTCAGCAAAATGAAACTCTTCAGAGGGTTTAAAGCAATGGTGTGACGTGGGTTAGAACTGTACTTGGTTAGGACGATGAGGCTGGGGTGTGGGACAAGAGTGTGAGAACAAGTCAGAACAGGGGCAGAAAACCAAATGGGAGATGACGACAGAGTGCAGTGAAGAGGGGGTGGTTCCATGGGTCCCCAAAGTAGCCATGGGATAGACACAAGACAGAAGCATTGACAAATATTCATAAGGAAGAATTGGGAAAGGATTACTGGATGGCATCTGATCTAGTTTAATGTGAAATTGCCAAGAGACATAATGTGAAGCACATTCACCCTTGTTTTACAGTTCTTGGAGTAAGACAGACACAACGACTCAGTCATCAATTGCAGTTTCCCTTTGTAGGTGAGAGTTTGAAGATGTTTAGACTGAATATGAACCTACCTTGCCCATTTTATCAATAACAACAGCCCATGCTTCTAAAATTCAGGAAGATGAAGTAAAAAAGAAAAGTTTTATTCTCCCTCAAGTGAAAAAGCAAACCTCACTTAATTATAGATTTAAAACCTTTTATTTTTCCATTGAAAAGGTGTTGCTTTTGAAAATTTGATTTTGGTTAACTAAAAGTGTCATTGCCAAAATAAAGGCTTTGATACCTAAAGGAGTTTGAAGAATGCACTGCACTTTTAAGAACAGAGCACTTAAATGCCACTTTTTCAATAGCACCCAGAGGTTTGGGGAATTAACCAGCTCCAAAAATATCTCATGTGCTCTCGGAAGGAAAATTAAAGCACCAGTCAAAATTGTTCGGGAGCGTTAGTACCTTCCCGAATTGCACATGCGCAGTGTTCATGGCCCCCCGCAGGCCTTAAGCCAGTAACCCACAAACTACTCTCAACACAAGCCAGCAAACTAGGGCGGGTCAGATGGGCATCTCCCTGGAGGCGCCCCGCGATCCCCTCCCTGCAAGCCTCTCACGCAGCAGCCCCGGCAGGCCTGCACAGAGACGTCAGCGCTCCTTGCTGCCCTGGAACTCACTTCCCCTCCCCTCCCACTCGCCCGCATGGCAGCTTTGCTGTTCGTTACTGCCAGTCACTCACCAGAGACGGCGTTGGGAGTGAGTGTGATCTGGTTCAAAGGCAGATTTACACACGGCCTTTTGTAAATAACTGAAGCCCCAAAGGTGATGCAGAAAGCCAGCCGGGTGTGTGCCCTCTTTCGAGTTGCAGAGTACACAGTCATGCGCCGGCTCTGTGATACACTGCACGGTCAGGGCCCATCAGAGCATGATGCTCACACAAGCAACACCTCTCTCTGTACCCGGCAATCACGGCTGTCCATCTCTATCTTCACGGGCAGCACTCACAGGTCCATCCATTCAGCTCACACCTGTTAAAGCCACACAGTGTACAAGGCACTGTACTGGGTTCAGTGAGAAAATTCAAGATTAGTAAGACCACAGTTTCTAATCGAAGAGCTGACAGTACAGCTTCGGCTGCTAAGTGGCTTCAAGCGTGTCCGACTCTGTGCGACCCCATAGACGGCAGCCCACCAGGCTCCCCCGTCCCCGGGATTCTCCAGGCAAGAGCACTGGAGTGGGCTGCCATTTCCTTCTCCATTACAGCATAGTGTAGAGGCTAAATACCTTGACTTCTGGAAGGAAAACAGTCTAAGGATCAAGTCTGGTTGTTAACCCTGGGTAAATCTGTAAGTCTCTCAGAACTCTGCTTTCCTTGCCCGTAACAGGACTACAGTAACAGTATAAACCATTCAGGGTAGGCATGCAGAGGAACAGACACGGAGCCAGAGTCCAGCACAGAAAGTGGAAAACCCAAATCAATCTGCCTTCAGGGTCACCAGGTGAGCACCAGCCAAGAGACGTCTGGAAATGTGACTGGGATAGACTACATATGGCCTTGAACACCAGGTGGATTCGGGCCTCTAGTGTACCCTGGGAGTCTTTTTTGTGCAGGAAGAGATGGATAAATCCATACTTCAGATGAATAACCTCATGTGCAATATGACAAAGAAAGAAGACAGAAACAAAGTCAGTCAAAGGGTAAGTAAGACACAAAAGCTCAAGCAAAATCACAATGGATACCCTCAACATAATCCTGAAAACAGTGAGAGAAACCTAGAAACTGACATGAACGGATAGTCTACAAACAAATTGGCTCATACTCTCCAAAAGCGTCAAGGTCATAAAAAATAAGGAAAGACTGAGAAAGTGCCACATATCATTGAGAATCAAGGATTCGTGGTAATTAAATGCAAGGCAGATCCTGGTACACATCAAGGACATTCATGGGAAAACTGGTGAAATTCAAATAAAGACTATAGCTCAGTAAGTGCTATGGTACAGATGTTAGTTTGCTGATAAATGTGTCATGGCTAGGTGAGATGTCAGCATTAGTGAAGCTAAGTGAAGGGAATAAGAACTTTCTGTGTTATTTATGCAAACTTTTTCAAACAAAAGGGTGTTAAATCTAGGCAAGAGAAGATAAGGGTCTGAACCAGAGCAGAGGTTCTAAGAACTGGAAGAAGATGAAGCAGAACTGCTGAGTTGGAGGCTGACTGGCATTGGTGGGGTGATGGAGGAATCACTGAAGATCTGACTCAAGCCTCAGTGACTGAACTGTGTTATTATTCTATGGAAGTCTAGGGAAGAGACAGGTTTTAAAGGAGGGGTAATGAGTTCTCTTTTGCACACGCTGTCGTGGATGTTGAAAGGTTTACTGTAGACGTTGACAGGAAATCATGTGAAAGATGAGGGGAAAGGGGAGACTGGTTATGGACTTGGTCCACAACATCCATGTACACCCAACACACAGGCAGGAAATGGATCTACAGGAGTGAACACGCTTAACAACATGCTAAACAGGGGCAGTGAAGGAGTGAGAAAAATATGTGAACAGACACTTTTTATTTTTAGGAAATATCCACATTTAAGAGGATAGAAAGACTAACCACATTACAGCTCCATTTCTTTCATTAGGAAAAAAACTAATTTTAAAAAATAAAACAGATTTAGGGTAAAATTAGGTTTCAGAAGACATCAGTCTGTACCACCACAATGGAGGTAATAAGTGGTAGGAATTAAACAGAAAGAGAAAAATAAGAGAGAAAACTGAGGGTCATATACCAGTTCTTTCAAATAAATAGAAACATTTCAAGAACTATGGTAATGGAGAAATCCAGCTGGGATCTGAAATCTCAGTAGCATGTTTTAAAAGAATTTGACTGTGCTTTTTACCACTAACCTTAAAAGGTAAAACCCTAACTCTGCAAACATACCTTTTTCCTGTAGAATTCTACTATTCATTTAGGAGAATAAGAGATTGAAAATGAGATGAGCTTGATTGTCATGCAGTTTAGGAAAATTTGCTCAAGAAGAGTATGATGTTTTAAGTTTTCCAAAAAAGAGGTCCTTCACAAATATTTTAAACGTGTTTGCCTATGTCTAAGGCTCACAAATCGTAAGTTTACACTTTGGTGAGCCTGTTCTGAAAATGGATGGCCTCTAATTTGGCAGCTTCCTGATGCAGCTGGAGAGTGGCCTGTCTACAAACCCTTCATTTCAGACAGCTGTTCCTCCTCCAGCTCTAAGTGATTCTTAAGAGTTTTGTCATGTTCCCAGGCCCTTGTCTCCTGCGCCTCTCCCTTGGGATTTGAAATGGTAACTGAGAAAATTATGTAGACTCTGTGGCAATGAAAACTAGAAGCTGCAATACTTGAAAGTGTCAGCAGCCATGTTTTTAGGCAAGTCTATATTTAAAAATAATAATAAAGCCAAAATATAGACTATTTTTTGATTGGAAATGACCCAAAGACATTGTGGTTCCAGCTGTTGCTGATGCACAAAAGTATCCCTGTCCCTTTTCAGTTCTATGCAGGGGCATATTGTCTACTCCAAGAACCTTGCAGCAGACTTCCCCTTTGTTGCCCAGGTAGTGACAGAAGACGATTTCTGTCAGATGCAGCTGTGACAGTTGAGACCAATACTCCTAAGGGTCATGCCCGACTAAAAGGACTCTTAGTCTTCTTATGAACTTAGGCCACTATGAACAAAGCCAGGGGACGTGATGAAATTCTAGCTGAGCTATTTCAAAACTATTTCAAATCCTAAAAGATGATGCTGTTAAAATGTTGCACTCAATATGCCAGCAAATTTGGAAAAACTGCAGTGGCCATAAGAATGGAAAAGGTGTCAGTTTTCATTCCAATCCCAAAGAAGGGCAATGCCAAAGAATGCTCAGACTACCACATGATTGCACTCATCTCACACATTAGCAAAGTAATGCTCAAAATTCTCCAAGCCAGGCTTCAACAGTACATGAACCAAGAACTTCCAGATGTTCAAGCTAGGTTTAGAAAAGGCAGAGGAACCAGAGATCAAATTACCAACATCTGTTGGATCATTAAAAAAGCAAGAGTGTTCCAGAAAATCATCTACTTCTGCTTTATTGACTATGCCAAAGCCTTTGGCTGTGTGGATCACAACAAACTGTGGAAAATTCTCAATGAGATGGGAATACCACACCATCCGACCTGCCTCCTGAGAAATCTGTATGCAGGTCAGGAAGCAACAGTTAGAACTGGACATGGAACAACAGATTGGTTCACGTCAAGGCTGTATATTGTCACCCTACTTATTTAACTTATATGCAGAGTACATCATGTGAAATGTTGGACTGGATGAAGCACAAGCAGGAATCAAGACTGCCAAGAGAAATATCAATAACCTCAGATATGCAGATGACACCACCCTTATGGCAGAAAATGAAGAAGAACTAAAGAGCCTCTTGATGGAAGTGAAAGAGGAGAGTGAAAAAGTTGGCTTAATACTCAACATTCAAGGAAACAAAGATCATGGCATCTGGTGCCATCACCTCAATGCAAATAGATGGGGAAACAGTGAAAGAATCTTTATTTTCTTTGGCTCCAAAATCACTGCAGATAGTGACTGCAGCCACAAAATTAAAAGACACTTGCTCCTTGAAAGAAAAGCTATGACAAACTTAGACAGCATATTAAAAAGCAGAGACATTACTTTGCCAACAAAGTCCATCTAGTCACGGCTGTGGTTTTTCCAGTAGTCATGTATGAATGTGAGAGTTGGATCACAAAGAAGGCTGCCCACCAAAAAAATTGATGCTTATAAACTGTGGTATTGGAGAAGACTCTTGAGAGTCCCTTGGACTGCAAGGAGATCCAACCAGTCCATCCTAAAGGAAATCAGTCCTGAATATTCTTTGGAAGGACTGATGCTAAAGGTGAAGCTCCAATACTTTGGCCACCTGATGTGAAGAGCTTAGTAATTAGAAAAGACCCTGATGCTGGGAAAGATTGAAGGCAGGAGGAGAAGGGGACAACAGAGGATGATGGCATCACTGACTCAATGGACAAGAGTTTGAGAAAGTTCTGGGAGATGGTGATGGACAGGGAGGCCTGGCGTGCTGTGGTCCACGGGGTTGCAAAGAGCTGGACGCAACTGAGCAATTGAACAACAAAGAGGACTCTGCTCTGGATTATTCTGTTAAACCATTTCTAATGAGTCCTTGTGCCCAAGGATAGGATTTCTTTGTTAAATCTGGACTCCTAAAGACAGGGGCTTCCTTCCTCTTTCCTGTCTTTCTTGGTTGGTGTTGGGGTTAAATACATCATCTGATATCTAATCTGGATCATGGAAGCATTCCTCTGCCTCTAGCATGACTCTGCACATTGGGTTTGATTTTCTGAAGAAACTGCCTTATTTTTAAAGATGAAGAAAAAAACAATTTGTGATACAGCAAGGAAAACAAGAGAGAGAAAGAGAGGCAGTTTTGGGGCCAACCAAAATTGTATGTGAATCTGTCCTCTGCCACACACTAACTTGGTGACCTTGAATAAATTGCTTAACCTTTCTGAACTTGTAATAATACCTGGCACTGAGCTGTTTTCAATGTTTACAAGGCAGCTAATATTCACCCCCATTTTATAGATGAGGAACCTGAGGTTTAGAGCAGTTTCCACCTGCCAATGGACACCGCATGGTGAACTCCAAATCTTATACTTAACCACCAGCTGACATCACAGGACAATGCCTGTCTCATAAGAATTGTAAAAATTAAGAAGATGTTGCAGGTACTGTGCCTGGCATTCTAAATGTGGTGGTAGTTATGATTTATTCTGAAGAACCAAGTCTATGTTTTTCTCTTTTCTTTTCTGTGTGTCCAACTCTAGGCTGCAGGAATCAAATGTTGATTATTTTGAAAAACAGAGCTACTTGCAACAAAATCGGGTGCTCCTTGGGCACAGTATCTTTGCTGTTGTTTTGTTTTAATGTTCACATCAAGAAGTAACAGTCAAATTAACCCTTCTGCAGACAGCATCTATCCACTAAATGTGGGTTAACCAACAGGGTCACTAGCTAACCACCAGTGGGTAGTATAGCCCGTGGGATGGGTATTGACCTTCTCGATTCAGAAAGACCAGAGAAACCAGAGAGGTGGATGAGGCCCATTTTGGTGGCTCAAGAGATTTATCCTCAGTGTCCCTGAGTCCTCACACTGCCCCCATCTTATCTCTTCATCCGTTGGGTTTGTTACTCCAGCCCCTGTTCCTCTGAGCCCAGAGAATTCTGGGCTTGCCTTGGAAACAGACATCTTGCCACAGCTAACCAAACAAGCAAAGCAAAGATATGGTACGTGATCATGTAACCAGGCAGTTGGTCTCTCTGATGACATGAACAAATCTAATGACAAAATCCACTTGTTCCTTATAGACTAAATCGTACCTTCTTCATTCCTATCTTGCTCAGCATTTTCCCCTCAGCCGTACTCTTGGTATAAGTGAGAATTTAAAAAATCTTTCCAACACTCAATATCAAATACTTCCTCTCTGTGCTCAGATCTTTGGGACAAAGTTTCACTCTTACCTGATTTCACACCCAAAAGCTGTCCGTATTTTCCTTCCCAAAGAAATGAAATGTAATCATCCGTCTGTCACAGCGTCTGCAGGACATTAGCTCGCCGCTACCGTCAGGGTGACACCATCACATTTCAGCGGCAACCACAGGGATGACAGGGCAAAAATGTCCCTCATTCTTCCTGCCCTTTCACAAACAACGTGTCATGTAGAGGCTATGTTTTTATTAAAAGAATTCATCTCTTGTTTGACTTTCTATGTCAAATGAATCACTGATATTGGACAATGACATTTTTTTGGCCAATCCACTATGGACTCAGACAGGCTAGTTAAATAAAAATTAACTGAAGAAACAGAAGTTATTTTATTATATAGTACTACTCCAGGAGATAGTGAGGGCCAGGGATGCCTGGTGTGCTGCAGTCCACGGGGTCGCAAACAGTCAGACACAACTTAGCAACTGAACAACAGCAACTGCTCATCCTACATGAATGCTAATGGAAGCCCGAAACGTAAACTCAGATGTTTTGGCCATGCCAGACCTTATTCGTAACTGTGTTAACACGAATGTATCTGTGTTCGCATCAGACAATGCATCCAGAGTCTGAGGCAGCACCATAGACCAAAATACTGTAGTCAGTCTAGGGGATGAGAGACAGCTTCTCCATTTATGAAACTGGAATGATAGTGGCTCCATAGATTTAACATCAAGATTAGAGTTCATAGATAAAACATACCCCAAGGCATTCAGTATTTAGGGAATGTTAGCTCTTGATATCGGAGAAGGCAATGGCACCCCACTCCAGTGCTCTTGCCTGGACAATCCCATGGATGGAGGAGCCTGGTGGGCTGCAGTCCATGGGGTCGCAAAGAGTCGGACAGGACTGAGCGACTTCACTTTCACTTTTCACTTTCATGCATTGGAGAAGGCAATGGCAACCTACTCCAGTGTTCTTGCCTGGAGAATCCCAGGGATGGGAGAGCCTGGTGGGCTGCCGTCTATGGGGTTGCAGAGTTGGACACGAATGAAGTGACTTAGCAGCAGCAGCAGCTCTTGATATATGGTATATGTCTATGTTTGTTAATAGTACCTACACATACACACACACACACACACAACACTTACTAAATCACCCAAAGGACATCCTCAGAGATTTAAATGTGGAATTACTGACTCAACCAAACCTCAAAAAATGATTCAAGATCACTTAAGAGATGCTTCAGGGTCACCACGTCTGCAAACAGCCATTCTCCTAGAAGGCAGTGGTAAGACTCAGTGGGGCTTCGAGGGCTGGGGGCTGATGACCTGGAGAAGCAAAGAGCAGCAGCGCAGACACCCGCCAGCTTCGTGCTGCCTGCCTCCAGGCAGAACTCACGGAGCTGTTACTTCTGAGTGACCCCACACAGCTCTCTGCGTTTGGATAGAGCCTGTGCAGGCATCAAATGGAGCCTCTGGGAAGAAAGGGGAAAACAAATCAGCAACAGGCAAGGCTTCTGTCAGTTTCTGTCAGTTTCAGCGACCACAGCCTTTCCATTATTGGTCTCCAAGAGAACACGTGACTGGTGGGCAGATAACTAATTTGAGAGTCACAGCAGTTAACTTCTCTTTTCAGTATTTCCTTCAAATTTTCTCCTAGAAGAGCATCACGGGTAATGGGGTGTTTTTAAAGCAAAAACACTTAAATTGGAATCCCAAGTGGACATCTCATGGATTGAGCAAATTCAGAAAAGTTACACAACTTTCTGAATGCCAATTTCCTCATCAGAAATATTTCCTACCACAAAGGCTTGTTTTCACAAGTTCATATTCACATGTGCAAAGCACCTAGTGTACGCCTGGCAAATGGGTGCCAGTTGATAACAGCTTATTTTCTACAAAATACTACTAGCATTTCCATCTACTCTCTGACATTGTTCTAGGTAACTGGTGAATCTAGCAATGTTCTGATCTAATGGAACAAAGGCATGAAAAGGTAAATGTCCTCAGAAAGGAACACTGACTGCAAATTTATGAATCAGAGATGATGTTCACAGCTATTAAGAAATCATGATTTTTGCATGCTCTAAAGTCATCTATATTTACTTATACAAAATATTCAGCAAATGTTTTATTTAGATTTTACTAATAAGAGGACTTCTTACACATCTGCTTTGCTTACATGATAGTCAAGTATAGCTAATAATTTCAAAAAGGTAGCTTGCAATTAAAGATCAATTTTCATGTCTTTAATACAGGGATAGTAGTGCTTATCTAATAGGGTTGTTTTGAAACTTAAGAGAATGTCCCAAAAGTTCGAAATAAAATTTATAGAATACTGTAAGTTGTGAGCTTTTTTCTTTTTTTTTTTGTACTATTAAGTCAACAATGGTCATTCTTTGCAAAGCAAATTACCCAATTAGTAATTTGCTAATCGTTCTTCCAAATGATTACATTGACTATGCATGACATTTTAAGTAGTTAAAACAAGTCACAACAATAAACCTCCCTAAAATGATAAAATATAGCAAAACAATCTCCCATATTTCAGAGGACATCCTAGTTTCTAAAAAGTCAAAGTTATACAATGAACAAAAATAGCTAGACTTATAAAAAAAGTAGATCAGTGTTTGGTGGTGAATCAAATTCTTTTGTTACGCAGTATTGATATGTGCAATGTGTTGAGCAATCACTTCTTATACAAAGCGCCAGATGCCTGATGAAATATGTAAACAAGCTTCTCTCTGCTCTGCTGAATAGAAACTCTTGCACAACTATTTGGTGTGTCCTTTTGGTCCTAAAGTTTGTCCACGTTTGGCTTGTGGGTATAATCTGATGTCTAAAATTTGCCAATTTAATCAAACATATCCCCATATTTACTCAAATTAACAGGAGTGATACTTTTAATTATACGAGGCTTATTCCCTGGACCTATCTGAAAATGCGATGAAAGCTGTGGGTTTTCTCTGCATATTACATGCACACACACAAGATTTTGAAGGCTGTTTCAGGAATCATCCAGTCACACAGCAGAGATTAAGGACCCTTGATGCAGACGGAACAGGTGTGTCCTTGAGAGTTCAGGGAGGGCAAGCGGTGAGCCCCGTCTGTGTGGGTCACACCCGTCTCTGTTTGTCCCCGTCTGTGTGGTCACACGTGTCTCTGTATACCTTGTGAGTAGCACGGTGTCTTGATGACATAGGTTTTCAGCAAATACTGAATCGATGAAAGAAGGTGTGAAAAATGGAGTATAAAGAACAGGCAGAGAACAGCAGAGGAGCCCTGCTGTTCTATTTTATCAAAGATAACCAAACCCCCCTTCCAGATACCCACTCCCTGGAGACAGGCGTTCTGTTCGGCTCTCCTAGCACGGCCGCCTTACTCCGGGGACCTGGAAGAGTTCGTGGTTTCACAGAGTGGCCGATTCACAGCCAAGAAGGAAACTGTCTGGGACGTGTGGGCCTCACGACGGCAGGCTTTCCTCGCTGAGCTCAGCGACCTGTGCCTCGCCTCATTCCCAGGGAACACCCTCGTCCGCTGGGCGCCGACAGCACAGCCGTGCCCTCCCGTGCCCTCCCGGGCGCCAGGACAGTCTGACGTCCATGCAGGTGTGCGGGAGCCTCGGCAGCTCAGCGCCCCGTCTGCGGCGGGGACACTTGCTGAGAGGGAACTCTAACGGCGCTGGCTGTGACACACGCCGAATGGTGTGCTGACCGCACCCAGCCCTAGCAGCTGCCAGCTCTTTCTAGCGGTCCTCCACGGACACCCCGAACCCCTAGAGAAGGCGTGGGCCGGCTCTCGTTCACAAGCGTCTGCTGCGCACGGCTGTGAACGTGAGGAGACAGCACAAAAGGAAGAAGCCTCGGAAAGTGGGAGAGAGTCAAGGTTCCCGACGCGCCACCACGGAAGCGGCCCTCACCGCCCCGCATCTTTCTCCGCTTTTCCAACACAAAAGTGCCCCTGTTTCTAAGTCTCCCAATACTTTTGGCTACCAGAAACTACAGGACAAATCAAGCAAACAGCAAGAGGAGGAAATGAGGCAGCAATCGGGCTGACTGCTGAATTGAACTTACCAGTTCTATGGACGAGTAGCAACATTCCTTTCACACCCTCAAAATTCCAAGCGAAGGGCTTCTGAAAGCCTAACTGATACGAGGCACAAGTTGACAACTTTTGTGATGAAATATTAAAAGCAAAACAACTTCTCCCTCTTGTTGACTTTTCATATTCCTTTTTTTTTTCCCTTTGCAAATACCCAGATTCATTACGTTTTCTCCGGGTATTCATATCTACCCATCTAACGGTACTTAAAATGGAACAGGACTAAAAATGCTTGTGTTTCCTGTCTCTATAGAATCTCCACCACCACCTAGCTCCCAAATGGCACAAGGCGAAGAAAATAAGCAAGTCAAAGGACTGTGCCACTTCTTAGCAACTGCCACTTTCCCTTCCGTTTAAGACGCAGTGTAACAGCTGAAAGTGAAAACTGCGAACGACGTTTATCCATCCTGGACTCTGCAGGGACAAAGGGGCTTCCCTGTGGCTCAGAGGGTAAAGCGTCTGCCTCCAGTGCAGGAGACGCAGGTTCAATCCCTGGGTCGGGAAGATCCCCTGGAGAAGGAAATGGCAACCCACTCCAGTATTCTTGCCTGGAGAATCCCATGGACAGAGGAGCTTGCTTGGTAGGCTACAGTCCATGGGGTCGCAAAGAGTCGGACACAACTGAGTGACTTCACTTTCACTTTCTGTAGGAACAGAACATTAGGGAGCTGCCCTGAGGAGACACAGTGAGCCTATTCACTGTGAGAGGCGGTGCCCAGACTGCTGGGGAACAAATGCAGAACCTGGGTGCTCCTCCAGCCTTCGACTGTGAGATTTTAGTGTGACGATACTCCCTTCCCTCCAAGTGCACAGACCCGTGTGGGCTCCGTACACAATGTCACCAAGAGGGACTGCGTCTGGTAGCCCAGTTCACAGGGTCTAGAGGGCTAATTGACTCCCTTTCATTTAACAACAGAAGGAAGCTCTGACTACAAGGTCAATATGAAGTGGTCTGAGTTGTGTCAGCGATCACACTGCTATTCTAACGATGATAGTTCTGAGGCTCCTTGGACTCAGGCATCACCGCCAGGCTGCAGGGACAGGCCACAGATGACCTTGGCTTGGGTCACTGTCCAGAGCAGGCATCCTCAAGGTGCTCCCTTGGGTTTGTTGCCCTTATTCCCTAGGATCCTCACATGAACCCTGGCTGCACAACCCTGACCTGCTGCGGAGACAGAGGATATTCCGTCAATAAATCTCATCATACGTCAACACCTGAGGATGTCCCAGCAGACAAGCTGAAGAGCAAGTTCAGAATTCCAAAGACATGCTTCCTGAGTCTATAATTACAGATGATGGTGAAGTCACAGGCGGCTTCTGGTGAGCAGGGAGGAACTTAAGTAAAAGAGTATGCTCCTGGTTATCAAACAAGGCTGACTGCAGCTGGGCGATCCCAGTTTTGAAGGTTAAAAAAATACACTTTATAAAAGCACAGTTTCCTGGCTTCATATTTGGCATGTCCAGAGAAACAAATTTATAGTAGACCAATCAAAGATATTCAGAGAAAGCAGACTATTCAAAAACAGCTTCTCTAACCTCACCGAGCTAGCAATGACCATTTTATTAAACAAACCTGTTACACTGAATGGATACTAAGTAACATACACTGTGCTGAACGTTAAGCATATAGAAATAAAGATCAAAATCCAGACCTCAACAGATCGAAAAAAAAGGATAGCAGTTTGGTGTTTAGTGGTTGCCTAGAATTAGGGGGAACAAAAGGGTATCATAGGGACTTCCCTGGTGGCTCAGACGGTAAAGTGTTTGCCTACAAGGTGGGAGACCTGGTTCAATCCCTGAGTTGGGAAGATCCCCTGGAGAAGGAAATGGCAACCCACTCCAATACTCTTGCCTGGAAAAATCCCATGGACTGAGGAGCCTGGTAGGCTACAGTCCATGGGGTTGCAAAGAGCCTGACACGACTAACTTCACTTTCACTTTCAGGGAGTGAAAATAGTGAGTGACCATTAAGCAAAGTAGTATAAGGTTTCCCCCAGAATGAGCTGTTCTAAAATTAAGGTTGACAGACATACACCTTTATATATAAACTAAAATCAATTGAATTGTGCACCCTAAACATGTGACCATTATAGTATATAAATTATATCCCAATAAGGCTATTTCTATTCACTAAAAAATCCAGACATCAAAAGTTCAGTATATAATTTGAAAGACAAATAAATACAAACTTGCAATATAAAATGCACCAAATTTGTCAAAGCTTCTATGAAATCATCTCCATTGACTGAATAAATATATTATACTCTATACTTAAATCTAAGATATATTGAGCTAAATGATTTATGGAAAAGACTTGCTAATGAGGAAAAATGAATACACCAAGCTTCTGATATGATATTACAAGCCAAAGAATAGAGGATATTCTGAGAAAAGCACAAGATTCTAATCACATTGCTAGTACTTCTTCAACATTTTGGCCATGTCTTTTAATATTTCTGGCTTTTTTCAGCCCTTAAACTGTTACAAAATATTTCTAAAGGGTTGAAAAATGAAAATGAAATGAAAGTTGCTCATTCGTGTCCAACTCTGCGACCCCATGGACTATATAGTTCATGGGATTCTCCAGGCCAGAATACTGGAGTGGGGAGCCTTTCCCCTCTCCAGGAGATCTTCCCAACCCAGGGGTTGCACCCAGGTCTCCTGCATTGCAGGAGGATTCTTTACCAGCTGAGCCACAAGGGAAGCTAGTACTAAAATAATATATCGATATTGTGTATGAAAAACTGTTTCACATCTTGGGACTTCCCTGGCAGTGCCGGGGTTAAGCCTCCTTGTGACCAATGCAGAGGAACTAAACCCTGGACAGGAACTAAGACTCCACATGCTGTGTGGTGTGGCCAAAATATATATTTATATTTCAAAGTTCACATCTTAAAATTTCACCATATGAAATTTAATCCTCTAATGATTCAGAAGGTTAGTTATCACTATAATGTCAATATATAGGTGAATGGTGTTCAATGTACACTAAGACTTTGGTTCATTTCATTTGTCACCATGTTGTGGTGCTAAGCAATGGTACTGGCCAGGGACTCAGGAAACAAACAGCACATCCACAGTGGGGTTTGCCGAGGAAGGTCCAAAGGCTGTTCAGAAAGCTGTTGGTCGGTGTGGAAGAACCACAAAGGATGGTGCAGTAACAAGAAGAAAGAGGGCTTACCAAACCCAGGAGAACAGAGGTTATGAAAGGAGGCCTCTCCCAGTCGAGGGACACAAAGCAGCCTGAGCCAACCCTACCGGGGCTCCCGCTGACGAACCTGACTGGAACGCATCGCCTTCCGAGGCAGAGGCGGGCACAGAGAACGGTGAAGAAGGCCTGGAATGCAATCGGAAGGTATCCAGCATGGCCAACCAGGCTTTAAACTCCAGCACCACCTCATCCCTTATCCACATGTACACTGTGTCACTTATGGAAAAGTGGGATGGCTTTAAAAATGGTAGAGACCTAGCGGATGCTGAGGAGATCAAGAAGAGATGGAAAAAATACACAGGAAGAACTGGTTAAAAAAGATTTTAATGAACCAGATTACTACAATGGTGTGATCAGTCACCCAGAGCCAGACATTCTGCAGTGCAAAGTCAAGTGGGCCTTAAGAAGCACTGCTGTTAATAAAGCTAGTGGATGCGATAAAATTCCAGCAGAACTATTCAGATCCTTAAAGGAGGATGCCGTCAAGGTCTTGTATTCATTATGTCAGCAAGTCTGAGCACCCAGCAGTGGCCAAAGGACTAGAAAAGGTCAATCCTCATCCCAATTCCCAAGAAGGGCAGTACCAAAGTTAGTGCTAACCATCGGACAGTTGCACTCATCTCCTGTGCTAGTAGGGCCATGCTTAAAATCTTGCATGTTAGTCTTCAGCATTGTTCGAACCAAGAACTTCCAGATGTCCAAGCTGGGTTTAGAAAAGGAAGAGGAACTAGAGATCAAATTGGCAACATTTGCTGGATTATAAAGAAAGCAAGGGAATTTCAGAAAAACATCTATCTCTGTTTCATCAACTACACTGAAGCCTCTTACTGTTTGGATCATGGCAAACTGTGGAAAGCTAATAGAGAGATGGGAATACCAGACTGTCTTTCCTGTCGCCTGAGAAACCTGTATGCAGGTCAAGAAGCAACAGTTAGAACCCCATATGGAAAAACTGATTGTTCAAGATCGAGAAAGGAGTATGGCAGAGCTGTCTACTGTCAGCCAGTTTGTTTAATCTATATGCCGAGCACATTATGAGAAATGCCAGGCTGGATAAGTTACAAGCAAGAATCAAGACAGGCTGGAGACACATCAACAACCTCAGATACACAGGTGATAACACTCTAATGGTAGAAAGCCAAGAGCAGCTAAAGAGCCTCTCAATGAGGGTGAAGGAGGAGAGTGAAAGAGCAAGCTTAAGACTAAATATTAAAAAGTCTAAGATCATGGCATCCAGCCCCATGGCAAATAGATGGGGAAAAGAAGGAAGTAGTAACAGACTTCCTCTTCTTGGGCTCCAAATTCACTGCAGATGGTAACTACAGCCATGAAATCAGAAGGCAATTGCTTCTTGGCAAGAAAGCGATGACAAACCTAAACAGTGTGTTGAAAAGCAGAGACATTACTCTGCCAACAAAGGTCTATATAGTCAAGCTACAGTCTTCCCAGTGGTCAACTATGGTTGTGAGAGCTGGACCACAAAGAAAGCAGAACACCAAAGAACTGATGCCTTCGAACTGTGGTGCTGGAGAAGACTCCTGAGAATCCCTCGGCCAGCAAGGAGATCAAACCAGTCAATCTAAAGGGAGATCAACCCTGAATATTCACTGGAAGGGCTCATGCTGAAGCTCCAGTATTTTGGTCATATGATGCAAACAGATGACTCATTGGAAACATCCCTGAAGCTGGGAAAGACTGAGGGAAGGAGAAGAGGGCATCAGAGGATGAGATGGCTGGACAGCATCACCATTGCGAAGAATTTGAAGTTGGGCAAACTCTGGAGATGGAGATGGACAGGGAGACCTGGCCTGCTGCAGTCCATGGGGTCACAAAGAGTTAGATACGACTGGACCACTGAACAACAACTACCTTATTTATCCAGATATAAAGTATGTTAGCTGTGGAAAAGTAGGGTGTCCTGCAAAAGTGAAGAAAAGAGCTACCATATGATCCAGCAATTTCGCTTCTGCTTTTATAGCTGAAGGAATTGAAATCAGTTATCTCAAAGGGATATCTGCATACCCATGCTCACTGAAGCATTATTTACAACATTCAAGATATGAAAACAACATAAATGCCCTTTTATGGATGAATGGATAAGGAAATTCCATAATAAGGGTATATTAAGACTCAACATGGATAAAGCCGGAGAGCACTATGCTAAGTAAAATAAGCTACACAGAGAAAAAGAAATACTGTATGGCATTGCCTGTATGTGGAGTCCTAAAAAAAAAAAAAAAATGAGGTCAAAGGGTATAAATTTTCCATTATAGGAAGAATAAGTTCTGGAGTCCTAATACACATGGTGACTATACTTAATAATATTTATATACTTGAAAATTGGTAAGAGTAGGTATTAAACATTCTCACCACATGTAATAAAGGAATTAATTATGTGAAGTAAAAGATGTGTTAATTACCTTGATTTTGGTAATCAATCAATGTATATGCATATTGGATCACCACAATGGAGAATTTAAATATACATATAAATACTTGTCAATTATTCCTTAGTGAAATTTAAATTTTTAAAAAGTTTTCTTAAAAGAGTAACATGTCCCCAGTATAGAGGTTACACAACATCTCACTAGTTGACGCATTAGAACAGTCGATGTAATCAGCTCTCACATCACCATCTGTGTCCATCATGAGAAAGAATAGAAAAATACTGAAAGAAAATGATAGAATAAAACATAACTGCTGCAGTCGTCCACCACCCTGTCCTGTGTTCCTAACATCTCCACCAAGACCTCAGCTAGACAAATACTTCACCAAGTGGTGTGGACCAGACTTTCTACAAAATTTAAGACTTCAGTAGTCTTATGGAGAAGGCAATGGCACCCCACTCCAATACTCTTGTCTGGGAAATCCTATGGATGGAGGAGCTTTGCTAAGAGTTGGACTGAGCAACTTCACTTTCACATTCATGCATTGGAGAAGGAAATGGCAACCCAGTCCAGTGTTCTTGCCTGGAGAATCCCAGGGATGGGGGAGCCTGGTGAACTGCCATCTATGCGGTCACACAGAGTTGGACATGACTGAAGCAACTTAGCAGCAGCAGCAGCAGGCATCTTACCTTAATTGCATTTCTGTAGTTTTCCATAGACCAGAACTACTGAGTACAGCCTATTCAGTACACAAGTAAGAAATTCTCTATTAAATCCTCTGGTCCCCTGCTACTCTTGGCTCCCATTGAGCAGCATAAATCATATTTCTTCCTGGTAACTGGGGTAATCACCCCATACAAAACAGTGACCCCCTTCTCTGCCACAAGGAGCCCCAAAAGACCAGAGTACCAAGTAGAATAAAGACTGCTCTCTGATAAAGTAATTCCTCCTTTTATTGCTAAGTCCTCCCAAACCACCAAAGCCAAAACTGTAGACATGAGAAGCAAACACTTCCCGAGTGGGCTGTTTAGTGGAATAGTGAGAGAGGTCACTGACGTTCTTGTGCCAGAAGGCACTGACTCTGGCTAGCAGAGAAATTAATATATATGAGCGACTAGCTCAGAGAAATGTTTGTTCAGGACAGCCCACATCCTGCCACGCAATACCTCAGTCTCCCAAGGTGTCTTCTAAGCCGGAAACAGAGCCCAGCTGTCAGAAGTCGGCCCCAGCTGGCTGCTGAGCCAACACTTCCCAGCGACAAAGCACACTAAGGCCACACTTCCACGGCTGTAACACGTGCCGGTGCCCGGAGGGGGCGCCATGCCGGACCGGGACTGAAGGGGACGCTCCACACTTCCCCTGCTGTAACACATGCCGCCCGGAGGGGGCGCCATGCCGGGACCGGGACTGAAGGGGATGCTCCACACTTCCCCTGCTGTAACACATGCCGCCCGGAGGGGGTGCCATGCCGGGGACCCAGGACTGAAGGGGACGCTCCACACTTCCGCTGCTGTAACCCATTCCGCCCACCTGGAGGGGGCGCCATGCTGGGACCGGGACTGAAGGGGACGCTCCACACTTCCGCTGCTGTAACACGCGCTGGGTGCCCGGAGGGGGCGCCATGCCAGGACCCGGGACTGAAGGGGATGCTCCACACTTCCGCTGCTGTAATACATGCCGCCCGGAGGGGGCGCCATGCCGGGACCGGGACTGAAGAGGACGCTGCGCAGACACACGCGCAGGAAGGTGAGCGTGTCTGGAATGGGCACCGCAGCCCGTGGGGCCTGAGCTCCGCCTCCCACTCTGGAGACGTCCGGCACAGCCAGCACAGCGCAGGTCACTGGCTGGCCCTCGCTGTAAACGGGAGCCGCGTCAGGAGCTGGTCTGCGCTGTCGGTGGTCCGCACAGTTAGGAGCGGCAGTGGCCGCCTGAAGGAAAGGCCACGAGTGTGAAACCCTGCAGCCTTCTGCCCCTGCTCCTCTGGACGCTCCGCAGCCGGGCTCACTGGAGCAGAAGCCGCTGGGGTGGGGGAAACTGCGCCCACAGGAAGGCCGTCATCGCCTCTGCCCTGAGTGTCCTCTGACGGCCACAGGTGGAAAGGTGAGTGTCTCACACGCGTACCCACCCTGAGAGATGTACGCATGCGCCTCACTTTCGGCCACACTTACAACCCGATTTTCACTTTGTTTTTTTCCAAGTCCCCAGCCAGTCGGCCAGCCCTTAAGCTATGGCCCCTGAGTCACTGTAGGTCTGACTTTCCACACCACATATATGACCCGATGGTCTGTGAAGAGCTCCGCTCACATGGAGGACTCCTGTTAACCAACATTTCAGGCTGAGTCGACAGCAGTGCAGCAGCCGGTCTATTCCTGCTGGTACCAACATACCACACAGAAAACCTACGAACTGGCTGGTGCCTTTTTCTCCTCCATCCATGACTCAGGAAACCAACACGAAAGTTTTGTTTCCAATTACTAAGCATATTACTAAGCATTGGAAATAAAACTTCCATATAAGCATACTCTAGGGGCTGGCTACCTACTCCAGTGTTCTTGCCTGGAGAATTCCACGGATGGAGGAGCCTGGTGGGCTATACAGTCCACAGGGTCACAAAGAGTTGGACATGACTGAGCAACGCCACTTTCTTTCAGGGGCTCCCCAGGTGGCGCTAGTGGTTAAAGAAAGTGAAAGTGAAGTCGCTCAGTCGTGTCTGACTCTTTGTGACCCCATGGACTGTAGCCTACCAGGATCCTCAGTCCATGGGATTTTCCAGGCAAGAATACTGGAGTGGGTTACCATTTCCTTCTCCAAGGTATCTTCCCAACCCAGGGATCAAACCCAGGTCACCCGCATTGCAGGCAGCCGCTTTACCATCTGAGCTACAGTAAGTGTCTAGTTGTAAAGAAACCACCTGTCAATGCAGGAATAATAAGAGACACAGGTTCAATCCGTGGGTTGGGAAGATATCCTGGGGGAGGAAATGGAAACCCACTCCAGTATTCTTGCCAGGAGAATCCTATGGACAGAGGAACCTGGTGGGCTACACAGTCCATGGAGTCACAAAGAGTCAGAAATGACTGAAGTGACTTGCCATAAATGCAAACATACTACACATTTTACAGCTGGGAGGGGCGGGGATGGGGAAAGACCCTGATGCTGGGAAAAATTGAAGGTGGGAGAAGGGGATGACAGAGGATGAGATGGCTGGATGGCATCACCTACTCAATGGACACGAGTTTGAGTAAATTCCAAGAAATAATGCAGGAGGGAGAAGCCTGGTGTGTGGCAGTCCATGGGGTGACAAAGAGTCAGACACGACTTAGGGACTGAACAACATGGGTTTGTGTTCTTATTGGACCCACCTTGAGACAGACACTCTCCAGGACTCCATATGATCTGAGCTCTATAAGGTCTCACAATGACTAGTGAACAACAGTATTATTTTAACTTTCTAGGGGTCATTTTAACTTCAGAGCTGATACTCAATAAACCCCAGAAAAGCAGAGTTCCATTCTCTCCCATGCACAATGACTTCTGGAAGAGTTGGAGAATGCTTGTGCTTTTGTTACACAGTTACTCCTCAAAGAGACCTTACCTTCCGTTAATTCAAAGGAACCTGAGGCTGTGCCCTGTAAGGAAACGGACAGATACCACTTATAGTAATCCAATATTGTTTTCAACCCAGCCAAACTAAAATTTGTGTTTGCCTCCAGCAAAGCGCAGCCTCTGCTCCTGACCTTGGACGAGAGGTATTTCGTCACGGCCACCCCTCCTGACCTTGAATGCGAACTAGCCCCTCTCAGCCCTCCTGCACCCATGCAGCCACCGCTCCTTGGATGTGGGGTCGCTCCTCTCAGCCGCCGCCTCTGACCTCGGGCGTCGGGTAGCTTCTCTCAGCCGTGCTCCTGCGTGGTCCCTCGCAGCTGCCATACTTCTCCTTCTTTCAGTATTCTGCTTCACTTCAGTATTCTTGTCTTGAGAACCCCATGAACAGTATAAAAAGGCAAAACGATAGGATACTGAACTCCCCAGGTCGGTAGGTGCCCAATATGCTACTGGAGATCAGTGGAGAAATAACTCCAGGAAGAATGAAGGGATGGAGCCAAAGCAAAAACAATATCCTGTTGTAGATGTGACTGGTGATAGAAGCAAGGTCCAATGCTGTAAAAAGCAGTATTGCATAGGAACCTGGAATGTTGGGTCCAGGAATCAAGGCAAATTGGGTGTGGTCAAACAGGAGATAGCAAGACTGAACATTGACATTCTAGGAATCAGCGAACTAAAATGGACTGGAATGGGTGAATTTAACTCAGATGATCATTATATCTACTACTGTGGGCGGGAATCCATTAGAAGAAATGGAGTAGCCACCATGGCCAACAAAAGAGTCCAAAATGCAGTATTTGGATGCAATCTCAAAAATGACAGAATGATCTCTGTTCGTTTCCAGGGCAAACGATTCAATATCACAGTAATCCAAGTCTATGCCCCCAACCAGTAATGCTGAAGAAGCTGAACGGTTCTATGAAGACCTACAGGACATCTTAGAACTAACACCCAAAAAAGATATCCTTTTCATTATAGGAGACTGGAAAGCAAAACTAGGAAGTCAAGAGACATCTGGTTAACAGGAATATTTGGCCTTGGAGTATGGAATGAAGCAGGGCAAAGGCTAATAGAGTCTTGCCAAGAGAACACACTGGTCATAGCAAACACCCTCTTCCAACAACACAAGAGAAGACTCTACACATGGACATCACCAGATGGTCGACATCGAAATCAGACTGATTATATTCTTTGCAGCCAAAGATGGAGAAGCTCTATACAGTCTGCAAAAACAAGACTGGGAGCTAACTGTGGCTCAGATCATGAACTCCTTATTGCCAAATTCAGACTTAAACTGAAGAAAGTAGGGATAATCACTAGACCATTCAGGTATGACCTAAATCAAATCCCTTATGACTATACAGTGGAAATGAGAAATAGATTTAAGGGACTAGATCTGATAGAGTGCCTGATGAACTATGGATGGAGATTCATGACATTGTACAGGAGACAGGGATCAAGACCATCCACATGGAGAAGAAATGCAAAAAGGCAAAATGGTTCTCTGAGGAAGCCTTACAAATAGCTGTGAAAACAAGAGAAGCGAAAAGCAAAGGAGAAAAGGAAAGATATTCCCATCTGAATGCAGAGTTCCAAAGAATAGCAAGGCAAGATAAGAAAGCTTTCCTCAGCGATCAATGCAAAGAAATAGAGGAAAACAACAGAATAGGAAAGACTAGAGATCTCTTCAAGAAAATTAGAGATACCAAGGGAACATTTCATGCAAAGATGAGTTCAATAAAGGACAGAAATGGTATGGACCTAACAGAAGGAGAAGATACTAAGAAGAGGTGGCAAGAATACACAGAAGAACTGTACAAAAAAGATCTTCACAACCTAGATAATCATGATGGTGTGAGCACTCACCTAGAGCCAGACATCCTGGAATCCAAAGTCAAGTGGTTCTTAGAAAGCATCACTATGAACAAAGCTAGTGGATGTGATGGAATTCCAGTTGAGCTATTTCAAATGCTGAAAGATGATGCTGTGAAAGTGTTGCACTCAATATATCAGCAAATTTGGAAAACTCAGCAGTGGCCACAGGGCTGGAAAAGGTATGTTTTCATTCCAATCTCAAAGAAAGGCAATGCCAAGGAATGCTCAAACTACTGCACAATTGCACTCATCTCACACACTAGTAAAGTAATGCTCAAAATTCTCCAAGCCAGGCTTCAGAAATACGTGAACCATGAGCTTCCAGATGTTCAAGCTGGTTTTAGAAAAGGGAGAGGAACCAGAAATCAAATTGCAAACATCCACTGGATCATCAAAAAAGCAAGAGAGTTCCAGAAAAACATTTATTTCTGCTTTATTGACTATGCCAAAGCCTTTGACTGTGTGGATCACAAATTCTGAAAGACATGGGAATACCAGACCATGGGACCTGTCTCTTGAGAAACCTGTATGCAGGTCAGGAAGCAAGAGTTAGAACTGGACATGGAACAACAGACTGGTTCCCAACAGGAAAAGGAGTACGTCAAGGCTGTATATTGACACACTGCTTATTTAACTTATATGCAGAGTACATCATGAGAAACACTGGGCTGGAAGAAGCATAAGCTAGAATCAAGATTGCTGGGAGAAATATCAATAACCTCAGATATGGAGATGACACCACCGTTATGGCAGAAAGTGAAGAGGAACTAAAAAGCCTCTTGATGAAAGTGCAAGAGGAGAGTGAAAAAGTTGGCTTAAAGCTCAACATTCAGAAAACTAAGATCATGGCATCCAGTCCCATCACTTCATGGCAGATAGATGGGGAACAGTGGAAACAGTGGCTGACTTTATTTTTCTGGCCTCCAAAATCACTGCAGATGGTGACTGCAGCCATGGAATTAAAAGATGCTTACTCCTTGGAAGGAAAGTTGTGACCAACCTAGCCAGCATGTTAAAAAGCAGAGACATTACTTTGCCAACAATGGTGCATCTAGTCAAAGCTATGGTTTTTCCAGTGGTCATGTATGGATGTGAGAGTTAGACTGTGAAGAAAGCTGAGCACTGAAGAATTGACGCTATTGAACTGTGGTGTTGTAGAAGACTCTTGAGAGTCCCTTGGACTGCAAGGAGATCCAAACAACCCATCCTAAAGGAGATCAGTCCTGGGTGTTCATTGGAAGGACTGATGCTGAAGCTAAAACTCCAGTACTTTGGCCACCTCATGCAAAGAGTTCACTCATTGGAAAAGACCCTGATGCAGGGAGGGATTGCGGGCAAGAGGAGAAGGGGACGATAGAGGATGAGATGGCTGGATGGCATCACCGACTCAATGGACATGGGTTTGAGTAAACTCCGGGAGTTAGTGATGACAGGGAGGCCTGGCGTGCTGCGATTCATGGGGTCGCAAGAAGTTAGACCTGACTGAGCGACTGAACTGACTGATGTGTTTCAAGAAGGATTTTATTAGGCTTCCCACCTACTGCATTTCTAAGGAGCCACTGCCAGCAATTTCTGCAGATCAGACATCCTCTAACAACCATATTAAACATGATTTTAATTGTGGTAATTGCATCACCACCTGTTCTTTACGACTCCATGTGATGTTATTCCTGTTGAGACAAAAATAATTTTCACTGAAGTTTCCCTCTGTTATATACGGACTACAGAGATTTAGCAATTTAGAGGCCTTCAAGGATGGTATGTGCTCCTTACCCATGATTTCTTAATGCCTCAGTGAGGAGGGTGCCCGCACATCATTCCAGTGTATGGAAGGGAGAGGCTGAGCAGGTCCCACAAGAAACCCATTCCCACATCCCCACTTCCTCCAGCTGCAGACTCCTACATCTTCCCAATGCTGGAAGGAGGCGAGCTAGCATTTTACCCTTTCTTACTGTAAGCCAACTTTGGGGACAGCTTCAGATCAGCCAGTTCATTAAACTGTACATACCTGCACCAAGTATTTTAACCAAAACATTATATTCTGAATTCCAAATGAGTACGCTCAACTCAATGAATTCAGTGTTCTCTGATTATATTTCATCAGAGTTGCTCAAACACCTGAAGAATCTATTCCTTGCTTGCTCTCCAAGTTTACTTTCCAGGCTACCAATGATAGACAACGACAAGGTCATTTGTTCTTTTTCTGGAAGTATACTTCTTTTTTATGTAACTTTTAGATGTCGATTTAACTTCAAAAAAAAGTGTGAAGTCTGCACGAATGGCATAAAGAATTCTAATGTAACTTTCAGCCATAATCAACAAGTGTAAACCTTTTATGTTATTTATGATTTTGCTTTTCTCTATGGACACATCCATGTACATTTTTTTTCTGAATCATTTGCCCTTTGAGAGGAAATTGCACAAGTCATATATGTTACCTCAAAATACTTCAGTATGCATTTTTCAAGACCAAGGACATTCTATTACATAAGCACCATATAATAATTAAAGTCGAGAAATCTAATTTGGACACAATATTGTTATATAATTCACTCTCTGTATTTGAGATTGCCACTTATCCCAATAATGTCCTCTACAGGTATTTTTTTTCCTTAGATAATGAAATATATTTATTGTTCATAAGCAAACTTTTCTTTATTTTCACAGTAAGAGCACTTATAGACTACTCTTCTAAAATTTCAAGTGCTTGGTAAGTACTGATAATTACAGATACCCTGTTACACAGCAGAGCTCTAGCAGTTTCTCGGTTTGGAACCTGAAGTTTCACTTTCTTCCAGTCCTTGGCCACCAGGCTTCTGCAGTGTTTCCGTGAGTCTGACTCTTTTAGGTAACTCACACAAGGGGAATCGTGCAAAGCTTGTCCTTCAGGGACTAGTTTATTTCACTAAGTATAATGTCTTGCATGATCATCCATGTTGTACAGGTACTTTACCTCCTTGGCCAAGTGTATTCATAAGTATCTTGTTCTTTTTGGTGCAATTGTAAATGAGGCTGCTTTCTTCATCTTTCTGAGGACAGCTCATTGTGAGAGAAGTTCGGGGAAATACAGAAGTAGAAAGTTCCCAGCCTTGTTCCCACCTGATCCCTTTCAACTTCTCAGGGTCTTACCCATCTCCACCAGTCCCCTTGCTGCAGTATTCCCAGGGCTGAGTGTGTGATCAGCCTGGCAGCTCCCCAGCCCTGACAGCCAGAGACGCAGCAGCCAATGCTGGCTTCCACCAGGAAGGGACCAAGACATGGGACCTCACTCTCCTTCTCGGGACGGCCAGTGGTGACCCTCCTCTGCAGAAACACAGACAGGAGGCGGAGGACAGGGGAAGCTGGCTGCTGTCACTCACTCAGGCCAGCCTCACGGACAGAGCAGAGGGGAGAGGGTCAGACACAGCCTGAGACAGGAAAGCACTGACGTCAACTCAGCGTCAAAGCCCAACTCACCCAACTCACCCAACTGACCAAAGGCAAAGATTCTGAAGAATAACCTCAGGGAGGTGAGAGAAGTAGGCTCAGAAATGAAAGGGGATCACGGCCAGAGACAGACACGGTAGTGACCATCTAGTGACATGAACTCCATCATGTTGCTTTAAACCAGTGGACCCAGTGGGGAGGGAAGTGGCCAGCGCTCCTGGGTCCTTTCCTGGGAAATCCCACGGACAGGGGGTCCTCCCGGGCTACAGTCCACGGAGTCACAAGACAGTCAGACACGACTTAGCAGCCAAACAACAACAGAGGTTTAGCATGTGCCGAACTTATTTAAGAGGACAGACAGGACAACTAATTCAGTTCAGTTCAGTCGCTCAGTCACGTCTGACTGTCTGCAACCCCTGGACTGCAGCACACCAGGCTTCCCTGTCTACCACCAACTCCCAGAGTTTACTCAAACCCACATCTGTTGAGTTGGTGATGCCATCCAACCATCTCATCCTCTGCCATCCCCTTCGCTTCCTGCCTTCAATCCCTCCCAGCATCAGGGTCTTTTCAAATGAGTCAGCTCTTTACATCAGGTGGCCAGAGTAGTTTTAGCTTCAGCATTAGACCTTCCAATGAACACCCAGGACTGATCTCCTTTAGGATGGACTGATTGGATCTCCTTGCAGTCCAAGGGGCTCTCAAGAGTCTTCTCCAACACCGCAGTTCAAAAGCATCAATTCTTCAGCACTCAGCTTCTTTATAGTCCAACTCCCATCCATACATGACCACTGGAAAAACCATAGCCTTTACTAGTCAGAACTTTGTTGGCAAAGTAATGTCTCTGCTTTTTAATATGCTGTCCAGGTTGGTGATAGCTTTTCTTCCAAGGAGCAAGAGTCTTAATTTCATGGCTGCAGTCACCACGTGCCAAATTTAGTTAAGAGGACAGCCAGGACCTCTAATTCATTATCGACCAATTCTATTCAATGGGTAAGAAATGGTATTCCAATGGAAAGCGGAAAAAGTGTGCTCAACTGCCTGCAAACAACACTTGCCTGCTTCAGATGTGGAGGGGTCCCCTGCAGAGGCAGAGCCTGGCTGCCTACCAGGGAAGGCCTGCTGTTGGCAGGGCAGCCGCTGCAGCCACCCCAGCGCATGGAAATGTGAGCATCACCTGACTGCCCTCCCCACGCCAGATGTCTGGGGCCCTTCCAGCAAACTCACGCGTGTTTCTCACTTGCCCCTCGGATCATGTCCATTGAAGAAGGCGTCACATCATTCCCACACAACCACACTGCTTGTGAGGCAGGGTCCACAGTGGTTTGTTTGTATACCCTCCCCCCGTACACAGCTTAACGCCTTAAGCATGCAGCTCAATAAAGACCAGTTGAACAAATGAATAGATGAATGAAAAAAGCCATCTTTTGAACCATCCAGAAAACACTAAGCTTGATGCAGTTTGAAAGGCAAGTACATTTTATGACGACCTCCTATCCTTCACTCATGATATATATGCTATTCTTTCAAAGTGAGAACTTGCTTAGAAATAACTCAGTCCAGAAAATAAGGAAAAGAAGGCTTCAGTGTTTCGTAGCAGTGGGGACTCTGACTGGCGTGGCCATTTCATTTCTAGGCGTCTCTGGGAACTAAGGGAAAATCCTCACAAACACTTCCTCCTCTCTTTACCTCTCTCTGTAATTTTTCAGAAGAGCAGAAACTCCTTGATATTTTTCTTCTGTTAAGAAAATCACTGTAAGTCTCATATGAGTCTCAAATCAGCATTTATATTTTTTTTTAAATAGATTTGGCTGATTTGAAAACATGTTAGAATTAGCTACAGTTAAGATTCAACTCATGACCTACAGCATCTTCTGGTTGAATTTTAAATGACCAGAGTTTAAAAATAGTCTTTCAATGGGACAAAATCAGCTTTATTCCCATGTTAAATCACTTAACCACTGCAAGATCTCAAACACAATTTTTAAAAATAAAAAGGAAAAGAGAATGCCTGGGTGACATATAAAACAATTCCATGGAGTTTAAAACATATTGCACTGGTTACTTTTTACATACACTTACTAGCTGAGCTCTTTGCTACCTTGCCATTTTGTACATTTTGCTATGATGTGACACTTTGTATATACATACCTTAGCTGTGCCATTGGTATCTTAAAGGAGGGCTTACCTAACCAAAATGCTAAAATTTTAATACACATATATGAGCACAAGCCTTGAACAATTTTAAAAGGAGAACACAAGGAAATAGACCATTTGAATCACTAGTAACAGTAAAAAAATAAAATTAAATTAAAACAGTAAGACAATATTTTGGCTAGTAGGCAAAGAATTTTTTAAATAATAAGAAAAAATAATTGCTCATACTGGCAAAGATTCAATAAAGTAGGAACTCTCCTCACTTCTAGTGGTAGTGCAGATTACAGTTTGACATTAGATGCCAAGTGCGTTAAAATATTAATATCCTCTGACCCACTTAATCTCACTTTGAAGATCCACCATAAGAAATGATTCCAAATGCCTATGATACAGTTTGGAAGCAGGTATTCCTTTTGCCTGTGGAGGCAAAAAGCTAGTGGAAGTGATGGAATCCCAGTTGAGCTATTTCAAATCCAAAAAGATGATGCTGTGAAAGTGCTGCACTCAATATGTCAGTAAATTTGGAAAACTCAACAGTGGCCACAGGACTGGAAAAGGTCAGTTTTCATTCCAATCTCACAGAAAGGCAATGCCAAAGAATGTTCAAACTACTGCACAATTGTACTCATCTCACACGCTAGCAAAGTAATGCTCAAAATTCTCCAAGCCAGGCTTCAGCAATATGTAAACTGTGAGCTTCCAGATGTTCAAGCTTTTTCTAGAAAAGGGAGAGGAACAAGAAATCAAATTGCCAACATCCGCTGGACCATCAAAAAAGCAAGAGAGTTCAAGAAAAACATCTATTTCTGCTTTATTGACTATGCCAAAGCCTTTGACTGTGTGGATCACAATAAACTGTGGAAAATTCTGAAAGAGATGGGAATATCAGACCACCTGACCTGCCTCTTGAGAAACCTGTATGCAGGTCAGGAAGCAACAGTTAGAACTGGACATGGAACAACAGACTGCTTCCCAATAGGAAAAGGAGTATGTCAGGGCTGTATTTTGTTACTCTGCTTATTTAACTTATATGCAGAGTACATCATGAGAAATGCTGGGCTGGAAGAAGCACAAGCTGGAATCAAGATCGCTGGGAGAAATATCAATAACCTCAGATATGCAGATGACACCACCCTTGTGGCAGAAAGTGAAGAAGAACTAAAGAGTCTCTTGATGAAGGTGAAAGAGGAGAGTTTAAAAATTGGCTTAAAGCTCAACATTCAGAAAACTAAGATCATGGCATCCAGTCCCATCACTTCATGGAAGATAGATGGGGAAACAGTGGAAACAGTGACTGACTTTATTTTTCTGGGCTCCAAAATCACTGCATATGGTGACTGCAGCCATGGAATTAAAAGATGCTTACTCCTTGGAAGAAAAGTTATGACCAACCTAGACAACATATTAAAAAGCAGAGACATTACTTTGCCAACAAAGGTCCATCTAGTCAAGGCTATGGTTTTTCAAGTGGTCACATATGGATATGAGAGTTGGACTATAAAGAAAGCTGAGCACTGAAGAATTGATGCTTTTGAACTGTGGTGTTGGAGAGGACTCTTGAGAGTCCCTTGGACTGCAAGGAGATCCTACCAGTCCATCCTAAAGGAACTCAGTCCTGGGTGTGCACTGGAAGGACTGATGTTGAAGCTGAAGCTCCAATACTTTGGCCTGATGTGAAGAGCTGACTCACTGGAAAAGACCCTGATGCTGGGAAAGATTGAAGGCCGGAGGAGAAGGGGAAGACAGAGGATGAGATGGTTGGATGGCATCACCAACTTGATGGACATGAGTTTGAATAAACTCTGGGAGTTGGTGATGGACAGGGAGGCCTGGCGTGCTGCAGTCCATGGGGTTGCAAAGAGTCGGACATGACTGGGCGACTGAACTGGACTGAACTGATTCATTTTGCCGAGATGCTCCTCAATTAAAATTGTATAAAAGGCCAAGATGGTTGACATCGCCCTTCCATGCAGTTCACCTCCTTGCTGATGCCCTTCCCTCTTCTCAAGTTCTCAATGTCTTGTCTTTCTTGTTCCTTGGCTGTTTCCCCATCTCCTATGCTCTGGACCAGGAGGGGTATCAGACTGAGAGGAGAAAAGACTCTGCCAGCTTCTCTGAAATTACACTCAGTCCTCTATCCCGAGACAGCTACTCTGTCTACTTAACTCAAAGTCTTGCTCATTTTGGGCCATGCCAGGCCCACACTTGCCATAGAGAAAGGAAAGAAATCATTGATGGGAAACGGGGTCTTAAAGCTTTTTCTGAGAAAAAAGGGATAAAGTAAATTGGTTGAGGGACGGGGGGAGGCAATCAGTTACACACACAAAAGCCCTAAATGTAATTTCACCTGGAGCATGAGAACCATGCTCACTGGCATCTAACTGCCTTTTCCACTCATGCAGATCATCATTTCCAAAGTTACTTTCATGACTGAGTATACATGGGCTGCCTTTGGCATTCTTTGTCCATACAAAGGTTTGAGAAGATTGAAAAAGTAGAATGTTATCTGAGGATGGCCTTTGGGTTTTAGCAAAAAGGCAGAAGGGCAGTGCTTTGTAGAAGTCAAGAAAAAGTCAAACTTTATTCCTAGAGCCAGAAGCTTGGCATTCACTACGGGGAGGTACAGGTATAAACAGTGGTGGTGAGGATACTGTTTAGTACGTATCTGCACAGACCTACACCTGGTCTTTGCAGGGTGCAGGTCACTGCTAGAGAGAGGCCCTCAGCTCCCAGGGCACCTACCTCCATTCTCCTACTCATCACATGGTGAGGGATGAGCAAGCAGACCCCGGGCACGGAGCCCAGAGATCTAAGCCCCATCCACACACCCCTGAAACACACACCCCGGAAAGCTGTGCCTCGTCTCCAGACTTAGGGAAACCCGGCAAAAGTGCACACGGAATCACTGGCAGTGGATTTGGGGCCAATTGGCATCAGCCTGTTGGTAGCTCTACTGTAGGAGGAGAGTAGTTTAAGTAGACGTGTCTGCTTGGCCCCGGTGGGGAGTGCAGCCACCAGGAACAGCAGGGGTTTCCACTGAACACTGGACCTCAGCAAGAGTCAGAGCAGCCAGCGGCTCTCAGTCCAACGGCTCAGATCCATCGTATGTACATTCACTCTGAGTGTGGAAGGAAGGGAACTGAAACGTCCCTACATTTATCTTGATGACCCAAAGGTGCTCATTCCTCCCCTTCTGTCTGATGGTGATGACAATACATTGAAAAGTTATTAATGTGGTAATCAGTATCCCAGCGGGGTTTGATCTTGAAGATTTTGTTGGAGTTTCTCAAATATGAAAGTAAGATGATTACCATTCTACCTGTAAATAACAGGCAAGGCTGATGACAGAAGAGAAGGAATCACTGCCCTTAGCTCATGTACCAGAAAGACATCAAGAGGAAGGGCAGATAGGAGGGCCTGTTTTCAATACCATTAGTTTGTTATAAATACCTGTCTAAATGGGAGACATTACTGCTATGTGGAAATCATGGGCACGTTTTTTCTGAGTTCAGAGGACCCCATATACTTCATAGTACAATCAGGGAAAACATCAATATTCGCATCCAGAAAATGCACTGAGAAAGACCGAATATACATCCCTTTGATATAGAGGTGTATTCCATTGCCCTCAATAAATGTGTTAAATCACTTCACTGGGAGGTCTGCCAGTTCCCAGATAGCCTGGACGTGTCTGATGCTCCCTGGACCACAAATTTTTCCTGACTCTGTTATGGCTTTCTCACACAAGCAGAGCTGTGGTATAATAAAGATTTAAAGATACATAGTTCTCGTACCGGGTCGTGATCAGTCACCAACACACAGGAAATGCATGATGGTCAGACTGGATCAACAGTTCAGACCATCTTTCTCTCGATAACTGGTCTCTTGCTTTATTTCTTAATAAGAATCGATAAGGCCTAGTCATTTTTAAAAATATTATCACACATGACTACTCTGTTATTGAACCGAGTTTTACACCTAATGGTGCCCTGGAGACAGAGCCCTTTTCTGATGGTCAGTCCACGCCTCTTTGCCCTTAATTCATCAGGTAGCCCTGCACTTGGAGTTCAAACGTGGGGCTGGATTTCCAAGCACGAAGTCCGCAGTGACTGCGGGATTCGACAGCGGTCACCCGGTCACTACAGGGGCCTGAGAAATGTAATCAGGGAGCAGCGCTGCGTGTCGGCCCCATGAGGTCCCTGGGGCCAGGTGCTACTTAAATACGACGTGTTCGAGTCCCCTGACCTGCGGGGGTGGATGGTGCTTTGATACCTCCCCGTTTTGCTGCCCCGTGCCAGGCATCTACACAAAAGCACAAGAGTGGCTGAGTCTCTCTGGCTGCGTGAACTCCAGCGGGAGACAGTCTTACCTGCATTGCAAGATGCCGTCCATGGGCGCTGTGATTATCTCCATCTCTTATTCATTTCCTTCTGCACATTGTAAACAGGCAGCTCCAACTGCCTCTCTTTATTGAGCAGATCCTGATAAGCATCAAATGACCCGTAAACTCCTCTCTGCGCTTCTTCTGAATAAATGAACATTTAGAAAGAAGAAACAATTGCAGTCAGATTCTTCTGTAGACCTGATCTTACTAGTTCAAAAGACAACTCCAGACTGTTCGCTTTCCATACTGGAACATTAAGAGATCTCCTTATGGACAGAATATGGGAAGCAGAGCGTCTGTCTACGGAGGACACAGCAGAGAGAGGATAGGGACCTATTGAATCTGCAGTAACAGAAAGACCATAACACTGTCTCCTGTAAATGAGATTCCAGGTGACAGCGGGATGCAACAGAGTTGTTTTTATATATCTCCTCATCTTAAAGCTGTGTGAATTTTTAAAGGACAAATGTCCTGGTTTATCTGTGTTTGCAGAAAGTACTAAACCAGTCTTTTAATCTATGCTGACTAACAACCACAGAAACTGCTTCAGCCCATCACCATCCTCATCAAACACCTTGGCGATGGAAGAGAGGGTAAGTGAACGCTTTATCCAGCATTCCGCAACCACCCGATGCAGAGCCAGCAGTGGGACCAGAATTACAACAACCTGCAGACGAAGGGAAACGCAGGAATGGGATCTCTAGCAAGATTGGTCCTGCACTCCTTTACCCTTTCTGCCTCTCATCCATGGGTGAACAAGCATACTTTAACTATGGGCGCATATCCAGTCTGGAGACTAGAATGCAAGGAAAGTCTTACCTTAAGCTAGAACTTTAGGAAAAGTTAGTTACTCACTCAGCTGACAGCAGAGTTAAAAGTTACTGTAATTCAAAGGTCAGTGTGAACATGTGAACCCAAAGACTTCTCATTCAATGTGAACAGCAGGATAGTCCAACTGACAAGAAGAGGTAGAAATATGTGCATTAACGTGAACAGAGAACTTCCAGGGAAGCATTTTGGAAGCATGCCAGGAGGTTTAGTGGTGGCAGGTTTTTTTCCCTTTGGGACCCTGTAGTAACCCCCATATAAATGTGTCCTTTCAAAAGTCCCCTTAATTTAAAATGTTAGTTCCCACCAGACAGCAAAGCTTTGAGTTGAAATCTAATTACCTACACCTTCCTTTAAATGAACGGATTTGATAATAAATGACTCCAATAGCAGATGCAACATGACAGAAAAGCTACATTTCCCAGAATGTTGTCCTGACGGAAAGTTCAATGCTCCTTCTTCAATCAGAAAGCTGACCCATCAGATAAATGTGTTAGCTTTCAACATGACCCTGCATTGATTAAATTTTACCCAAACCCACAGAATTAAATGGAAAGAAAAGGAATAATAGATTGGCTTTACCTTGTTTTCAGCTGAAGTGACTCATTTGTCAGATTGCTTTGAATAAAAATTTACATGGTATAGTAAATTTATCTGAAATACAGAAGGTTTATTTGTAATCAAAATGGATTTTAGTTCTTGGGTTGCCAGTGGTTTACATTCATTAGATCAGTAATTTCTATTTGCTGTGCAGTTTATCAGAGAATGCTTGCTAAAAAAGGAAAACAACAGTGAAACAGAACTGTTTGAGTATTTAATCATAGACAGTTTCAAGCATTAAAAATATGCCTTACATTTACATGTACATTAGATTCTAAAAAACTGTATATGCCCAGGGAGAAAAAGATATATATTTCTAACCATTAAAATAGAAGTGTAGAAAGAGCCCTCAGTGTTAAACATGAAGTAACTGAGCCATATAAAGATGAAGTGACTCTTTTGCAATCACATCACAAATTACTAATCCAAGCAGGACAAGGATCTAGTCTTCCAGGTGCTGTGCTGAGTCATGCAGTCGTGTCCGGCTCTTTGTGACTCCGTGGACTGTAGCCCGCCAGGCTCCTCTGTCCATGGGATTCGCCAGGCAAGAACACTGGAGTGGGTTGCCATGCCCTCCTCCTTCTAGATACAAGACTAGGTCAACGAGTTTATCCACAGACTATGCATTCAATAAATATTCTTTGAATGAACAAATGACATGCAATGTTTTTCAAGTAAATCTTTGCCCTGCCATTAGGGATTTAAATTTTAGTTTCCTAAATCAAAGAGGAGAAATTAGTATCTATACTAAAGATTAGATAGATAGGTAGTAAAAAGAGAGGTTCAGGGAAAGAGAAAGAGAGAAAGAGAAAGAGAACAAGCAAACAATTTCCCAATCCCTGAACTGGGGGTAAAGATGATGTTTCCCATTCAGGAAACATTGTTTCTATCTCTTTGGAGAATTTCTAGGTGTTCAGAGACACTCTGCTACTCTCAGTTCAGTCACTCAGTCCTGTCTGACTCTGTGACCCCATGGACCGCAGCATGCCAGGCCTCCCTGTCCATCATCAACTTCTGGAATTTGTTCAAATTCATGTCCATCGAGTAGTGATGCCATCCAACCGTCTCATCCTCTGTCGTCCCCTTCTCCTCCTGCCTTCAATCTTTCCCAGCATCAGGGTCTCTTCAAATGAGTCAGCTCTTCGCATCAGGTGGCCAAAGTATTGGGAGTTTCAGCTTCAACATCAGTCCTTCTAATGAAAATCTGGGACTGATTTCCTTTAGGATGGACAGGTTCGATCTCCTTGCAGTCCAAGGGACTCTCAAGAGTGTTCTCCAACATCACAGTTCAAAAGCATCTATTTTTTGGCACTCAGCTTGCTTTATGGTCCAACTCTCACATCCATACATGACCACTGGAAAAAACATAGCTTTGACTAGACAGACTTTTGTTGACAAAGTAATGTCTCTGCTTATTAATATGTTGTCTAGGTTGGTCTTAGTTTTTCTTCCAAGGAGCAAGCATCTTTTAATTTCATGACTTCAGTCACCATCTGCAGTGATTTTGGAGCCTAAGAAAATACAGTCTCTCACTGTTTCCATTGTTTCCCCATTTATTTGCCATGAAGAGATGGGATCTGATGCTATGATCTTAATTTTCTGAATGTTGAGTTTTAAGTCAGCTTTTTCACTCTCCTCTTTCACTTTCATCACAAGGCTCTTTAGTTCTTCTTTGCTTTCTGCCATAAGAGTGGTGTCATCCGTGTATCTGAGGTTATTGAAATTTCTCCTGGCAGTCTTGATTCCAGCTTGTGCTTCATCCAGCCCAGCATTTCTCATGATGTACTCTGCATGAGAGTACATCATATAGCAAGCAGAGATAAAAAGCCTTCCTCAGTGATCAATGCAAAGAAATAGAGGGAAAAAACAGAATGGGAAAGATTAGAGATATCTTCAAGAAAATTAGAGATACAAAGGGAACATTTCATGCAAAGATGGGGTTGATAAAGGAGAGAAGTGGTATGGACATAACAGAAACAGAAGATGTTAAGAAGAGGTGGCAAGAATACACAGAAGAACTGTACAAAAAAGATCTTCACGACTCAAATAATCACAATGGTGTGATCACTCACCTACAGTCAGACATCCTGGAATGTGAAGTCAAGTGGGCCTTAGAAAGCATCACTACAAACAAAGCTAGTGGAGGTGATGGAATTCCAGTGGAACTATTTCAAATCCTGAAAGATGATGCTGTGAAAGTGCTGAACTCAATATGCCAGCAAATTTGGAAAACTCAGCAGTGGCCACAGCACTGGAAAAGGTCAGTTTTCATTCCAATCCCAAAGAAAGGCAATGCCAATGAATGCTCAAACTACTGCACAGTTGCACTCATCTCACATGCTAGTAAAGTAATGCTCAAAATTCTCCAAGCCAGGCTTCAGCAATATGTGAACTGTGAACTTCCAGATGTTCAACCTGGTTTTAGAAAAGGCAGAGGAACCAGAGATCAATTGCCAACATCCACTGGAACATCAAAAAAGCAAGAGAATTCCAGAAAATCATCTATTTATGCTTTATTCACTATGCCAAAGCCTTTGACTGTGTGGATCATGATAAACTGTAGAAAATTCTGAAAGAGATGGGAATACCAGACCACCTGACCTGCCTCTTGAGAAATCTGTATGCAGTTCAGGAATCAAGAGTTAGAACTGGACATGGAACAACAGACTGGTTCCAAATAGGAAAAGGAGTATGTCAAGGCCGTATATTGTCACCCAGCTTATTTAACTTACATGCAGAGTACATCATGAGAAATGCCGGGCTGGAAGAAGCACAAGCTGGAATCAAGACTGCCAGGAGAAATATCAATAACTTCAGATATGCAGATGACACCACCCTTATGGCAGAAAGTGAAGAGGAACTAAAAAGCCTCTTGATGAAAGTGAAGGAGGAAAGTGGAAAAGTTGGCTTAAAGCTCAACATTCAGAAAACTAAGATCATGGCATCTGGTCCCATCACTTCATGGGAAATAGATGGGGAAACAGTAGAAACAGTGTCATACATTATTTTTGGGGGCTCCAAAATCACTGGAGATGGTGACTGCAGCCATGAAATTAAAAGACACTTACTCCTTGGAAGGAAAGTTATGACCAACCTAGAGAGCATATTTAAAAGCAGAGACATTACTTTGGCAACAAGGTCCATTCTAGTCAAGGCTATGGTTTTTCCAATGGTCATGTATGGATGTGAGCCTTGGATGGTGAAGAAAGCTGATCATCAAAGAATTGATGCTTTTGAACTGTGGTGTTGGAGAAGACTCTTGAGAGTCCCTTGGATTGCAGAAAGATCCAACCAGTCCATCCTAAAGGTGATCAGTCCTGGGTTTTCATTGGAAGGACTGATGCTGAAGCTGAAGCTCCAATACTTTGGCCACCTGATGCAAAGAGTTGACTCATTGAAAAAGACTCTAATGCTGGGAAGGATTGGGGGCAGGAGGAGAAGGGGACGACAGAGGATGAGATGGTTGGATGGCATCACCAACTCAAAGGACATGGGTTTGGGTAGACTCTGGGAGTTGGTGATGGACAGGGAGGCCTGGTATGCTGCTATTCATGGGGTTGCAAAGAGTCAGACACAACTGAGCCACTGAACTGAACTGACTCTGCATGAAGGTTAAACAAGCAGGGTGACAATATATAGCCTTGGTGTACTCCTTTCCTGATTTGCAACCAGTCTGTTGTTCCATGTCCAGTTCTCACTGTTGCTTCCTGACCTGCATACAGATTTCTCAGGAGGCAGGTCAGGTGGTCTGGTATTCCCATCTCCTTCAGAATTTTCCACAGTTTATTGTGATACATAGTGAAAGGCCTAGGCATAGTCAATAAAGCAGAAATGGATGTTTTTTTCTGGAACTCTCTTGCTTTTTCTGTGATCCAACAGATGTTGGCAATTTGATCTATGGCTCCTCTGCCTTTTCTAAATCCAGTTTGCACATCTGGAAGTTCATGATTCATGTACTATTGAAGCCTGGCTTGGAGAATTTTGAGCATTACTTTACTAGCGTGTGAGAGGAGTGCAGTTGTGCGGTAGTTTGAGCATTCTTTGGCATTGCCTTTCTTTGGGATTGGAATGAAAACTAACCTTTTCTACTTTGCCACTGCTGAGTTTTCCAAATTTGCTGACATATTGAGTGCTGGTACTGTAGACTGGCATAATAAATGAATAGCATGTAGCCAATGTCCATGTAAAATGTTTCCAATTATCCAACCCTGTTTTCCTGTTGACATGAATCTAAAAGGAGAGGACTGCTTGTGGATATCCTTGCTTCCCTATGTGAACTGCAGAGGCCTTTCTTCCCCCGGCCCCTTTGGGGCGATATTACACGTCAAGGCAGGAGAGCACCAGGAATGGACAGTGCTCCCGGCCTTGCTCACGTGCAGATCGCCTCACAGTGGGAGAAGAGGAATCGAGACCGCCAGCTCAGGGCTTTCACCCTTCATTACTCTTCCCTTCCTTCCTCTTTTCTTTCCTTCTCTTATTTTTTAAGCAGCAGATCACAGTTTTAAAGCACACTAAAATTATAACTATTAATCCTGAAACCCACTACCTATTGAATCCGTGGCATTCCATGTCATTAGAGGAAGCCAGACACCACTGGGTTACAAAGAAGTCAATTCTTACACTTAGGGATTTGAAATTCATGGCAGAGTCATTAGCTTAAATGACAGCTTTTCTATTTTAAGAGAAAAGATTTTGAAAGAAAAAAGAATATATTAAAATGGCAGCTTTGATAAAAGTAAGAGCATTAATTTTATACTATATATACAGTAAGGTCAGAAAAACAATGCCAGATTACATAGATGGCATTTTCTACTCTTAAAAGGAAATAAATTTCAACCAGCTGGGAGGAGGCATGGCTAGTCCAGGGGACAACCCCAGAGTGAGTTGCTGGTGGGAGTCTTTGCCAAAGAAAAGTCTAGGTAGGTTTAAGGGGGTGGCCTCAGAGCCAGAGAGAAATGTACCCACTTCTCAGCTCCCTCTTAGGAGAGGCAAAAAGACTCACAGAAAAGGCTCCCCCTCTGTCGTGGGACCACAACTGTGAACAGAAATGCTGGCAGGGCAGGTGTGGGTAGAGAGTGTCTGAAGTCCCAGCCTGAGGCTCCACACCCCAGAGGGGTTAGGAAGCAAGAGCAAAAATTTCTAGTGAACCTCAACAGGGAACACAAGCAGGTGAGGAAGTGAACCAAAGTGTGAGCTCCAGCGGTGACTGCAGCACGCCGCTGCGGACGCTGCGGGGCCTCGGGGGTCACGGCAGGTCAGGGGAGGGCAGCACAGAGAAAGACCAATGGCTAGGGTTGACACGAGTTCACACGAAAACCTGTACCCAGATGTGTACAGCAACTTTACTCACAACTGCCAACTTGGAAGCAGTGAAGATATCCTGCAGGAGACGACTAGATAAATACAGACCACGTGCCCACCTCTTCGTGACCCTATGAACCATAGCTCACCAGGCTCCCCCTGTCCATGGGATTCTGCAGGCCCGAACACTGGAATGGATGGCCATGCCCTCCTCCAGGGGATCTTCCTGACCCAGGGACCAAACCTGCATCTCTTATGCCTCCTGCACTGGCATGTAGGTTCTTCACCATTCAGCACTAAAAAGAACTGAGCTATCAGGCCATGAAAAGACATGGGTAAGGCTTATAAATGCATGTGACTTAATGAAAGAAGCCAATCTGAAAAGGTTACATGCTGTATGACAATCGGGGAAAGGCAAACCTGCAGCGACCATGCAAAGATCAGCGGTTGCCCGGGGTTCTCGGGGAGGGAGGGATGTCCGGGTGGGACACAGAGGGCGTGGTGGGCAGTGAAAACACTCTGCATGACACCTTGATCATAGATCCATGTCACTGTGCGCTTGTCCAGACCCAAACTATGCAGCAAGAGCAAACCCTAAGGTAAACTCCAAACTTCGGGTGACGAAGCTGTGTCAGTGAAGGCTCACGGCGTTGAACAAACGCCCCGCTCCGGTGGAGGGTCTGTAAGAGCAGAGGGTGTGTGTGCAGAGGGGGGCAGTCCAGGGAGCCCTCTACCTGCCTCTCAGGTCCGCTGGGAACATCTCCAAACAAATCAGATCTTAAAATACTGCAGCAATGTGGATGGATCTCGATAATATTACACTTAGTGAAATAAGTCAGATAGAGAAAGACAAATACTATCTGATCTCACGCATATGTGGAGTCTAAAAAGTGGCTGCAGACAAGAGTGTAGGATCGGCGGTGGCAATGAACTAGATATCCACTTCTAATTCTAGGATGTCTTTCAAGCCCAGAGGTGGATTCGGAGTGGAAGAGAAGGACAGAAAGGAGCAGAACCTTGAAATACCTTAGTGAAAACTCTGAATCAGCTGAGAACCAGTGTGGGGGAAAGAAGGCACAATTTAAGCTCAATTACAATAAGCTTGTAATTGAAATAAGAAAATCAAAGTTTGCACATTTCTTTATCACCTGTCAAATTTAAGTCTGCTACATCCAATAAAAATTGTGTTACTGGGCACCAATAAAAATGCTCCTTTGGTGTCACTGGGTTAGAGGTTCAGGCTCACACATAAGTGGCAAGGTTTCTCAGCCTGGGTGCGGTTAGCATTGGAGACACATGATTCTTGGTTATGGGAGCTATCTCTTACACAGTAGAATGTTTAGCAGCACCTTTGGTCTCTACCCAGCATATAGACGCCAGTAGCAAACATATTCCTCAGACAAAACCAAAACGTCCTCTGGGATTGAGGGGCAGGAAACTGCCCTTGTTAGGAACCACTCCTCCAGAACACCCCCCATGACCCTGAGGAAGGAACCGCAGACCTCCAGGGAGCAGCTTATAAACAACAGATGTAGCCAGTTCCTCATTCACAAATGAGAAGTTGAAGCCAAGGAAAGTAAGTTGACTTTTATTCCGCCTCAGTGTAAATTAAGGAGAGAGCTGGTATTGTAACTCAGATTTCCCTACACCAAGTTCTGCGCTTTGCCCTCTGAGATTCTGGAATATCCTGAGAGAGGTGGCGGAGAAGCTGACAGGCAACAGTGACTTCTGTTTCTGCACTGAAGGAGCCTTAGGGCCATGCCTTGTCCCTGGACACTTCAGGGCCAGTGAAGAGCAAAAACCCGAAGCTTGCAGCAAGCGGCAGACACGCGCAGAGGCCACCCTGTGCCTTTCAGCAGATTCAGCCCTCACCTGCTTACCTGTGAATCAACAGTCAACGCAGAGCAGGGTCACGGGCCAATGTCTAACTCGGGGCTGTGGGGATGGTAAACACAGGCTGGCAGTTTCCACTCCCCAGGGCTCGTGGGTGATGCAGCTGTTGACGCAGCTGCGTGCTTCCCGTGGGTGAGATGCCATCTCCCTTGTGCAGTACAAAGCCCCCAGCGCCCGTCGTCTGCCCAGCGCACCTTCACTGCGCTCACGCGTGCCCACGTCCTAACTGCCAGCGTGTTGTCCTGTCTCCCCGCCAAAACTGCAGGTCCTGCTATAGCGGACAAGAGTCTTTTTCTGCTTCTTTTGTGTTTTCTGTGACGTCTGCCTAGCACAGTACTGGGCACGAAAGAGCAGATGCTTGGATTTGAAAACTGCTAGCCACGGTTCTATAGAAACGCCTTTAATTCATTCAGAAGCTGGGTGTCCTCAGCTCCGTAGTCTGTCTGCCGCAGATAGGCCAAAAGCTGCGATTCTATCTCCTAGCCTCATTTATTAATGTGTCTCTGCACGCCACACTATCTGACATCAGAAGCCAGTGGCAACCTTCCAATCTGGGTTTCTAATAGAGATAAATGTTGAGCAGAGGTGGCGAGCTGGCTGACGGCCCACCGAAGGCAGCCCCAGGCTAAGCGCTCTTTGGCCGATTATTAAAGGCCACACGGCCAGGCACCGGCTGTGCTCGGAACACACAGGAGACTTGGCCCCGAGCCCATCTTATCAGTCAGCATCACTGTGCCTCTGCCTCCTTATGCGAAGAATGGAAATCAGAGTTCCTACTAACGAGGTCATTATGGATACTAATACACACAAGGTTCCCAAACATACCTAGCACAGATCAGCTTCTCCATACAGATCAGCTCTCATCATCATCACAAGAGTTACCGGGAAGACTCATGCCAGGAAACACCCGCCTGTCCGCCCTTCCAGTGACCACAGGATCCTTGAAACCACTTAGCCACCAAGTAACCAAACACACAGGCTTGACATGTAAAATAAAATGCTAAACTCTTACACATGAAGAGAGCTATAGAAGTATTTATCATTCAAAATATTTAAAAATTATATTTTAGCATTAAATGATATGAAAAGACTTTATTCTTTCTAAATGTCTTTGTTAACCTCAATTGTGCAAGGTCCAGAGAGACACATTTCCATTACAAATACCCGAAACTAACCCCAGGCCTCCACCACCCCTGACACCCTGGAGCTCCTCTGAGAGGCAGAAAACAGGATGATTTTCTTACGGATTTGTAGAATGAGATCATGTCTACCTAGAGACAAGACATGTCTACCTAGAGACAAATTGTCATTCAAAACATTGAAATATGTGTATTCCCAGCCTTTCTTTTCTCCTGCTAAAGAAAGTTTTGTGGCTTCTCCCTCTCCTCTGCCCTCCAAGCAGAGGAATAGGATGGGTCCTACAGAACTCCAGCAGCGGTTAAAAGGCAGAAATGGAAAAAAAATTCAAAGAAAAGAAGTTTTCCATCAAAAGTACACATGCCCAGTTTTCTGTAAAGTATTGAATGACAGCCTGACAAAGAGGGGGAAATGGTTTAGAAGAATTAAACACTAGCGGCTCGTGTGTGTGGCCACTGGGGCACGAGTCAGCTGGGAGATGAGACTTAATGAGACAAGTTTGGGGAAAAACAGCAGCCATTGGTGAAGAGGCTGTTAGAACGAGGAACGCTGGGAAGGATTCCTAACGCGCTTATATGCATATTACCACGTGGCTCCCTCTCCTTCCTTCCCAGGCGATGTGTCCTTAGAAGAGCAAAATCTGTCATTTTTTTAAACCAACACCTAGGAAATACCTAGGCCACGTAAAATCTATGTTGGTTATACCACATATCACACAGGGATGAGGGAGCAAGTTACACATGAATGGTACAAATATCCAGGAGGGCAGATGTAATCAAACTTCAAAGACAGTGGCATTGTGGCTGATTGTCAAACTGTAGGGAATGAAAGAATCTTTTGGAAATGGTGGCTTGGTTGCTGCCCTGAAGTTGCTGACAAAGCGCAACAGGAACACTTGGAACCACGAGCAGACTGACGGATTCCACCCAGACCCCGGAGGGGAGCGGCCAGAAGTCCCCATGCCTTGCGGTTCGGTTTGCGCTTTCACGGGAGGCCGCGGCAGCAGCCATTCTATCAGCAGACAGAGCCGGGCAGCTCCATGGGCTGGGGCCCAGCTGCTCGCTCCCTTCTCGGAAGTGCAGTACAAATTAATTTGCCAAAACATCCCAGAGTCATCTCTGTACTAAATGATGCATGATTAAACAAACACACGCTGGCTAGGTTTGCCCTGGCCACGTCCGGGGTCGTGATTTGCTGAGCGCTGATGAGCCCCCATTGTTCTGGGTGGCAACAGCTCAGCAGACGCCAAGAGGACCCTGGAAACGCACCCCGCTGCCGCTTCTGGAAGGCAGACCCTCGATTTCTCTGCTGCCATTTTCCAGCCAAATATTTCAAAGCAATTGAAAGGCTTGGACGAGCAGGCTCTCCTAACAACCCCATCAGTCCTGGACCCCGCAGTGGGCCAGTCTCAAGTGGTTTTTTAAAAAATAATAGTACCGTAAAATAGCAACTAAATATCAGCCAATAGAAACAATTCGGAAGAGAGAGACTGAGACTATGTAAGAGATTAGTCACAGTTTATAAAACATTGATGACTTTTGGTTTCTGTGCTTTATTCCTGCAATGGGAGAAATTCATGCATAACCTATATAGTCGGGTGTCTTCAGAGTAAATGAAAGCAGCTGAATAATGCAGTTCCTTTCGACTCTGAGACTCCTTACAGCTTACATAACCACCAGGCAAAGCACTGCTGCTTGGGGCGATTAAGTTGTAAAAAGAGCTTTTTCCAGGTCCTGTGTGTCCCTCAAAACTTCTCACTAGAGGGACTCACTGTCTCTTCTGGTCCCCTCAAAAGCTAAAACCTGGACAGGAACAGACAGCGCTTGAGCAGTTCCTCCTGAAGCATCTCAGGCTCCTCTCTTTGGGAAGACTGAGATGCCCATTCTTGCCTGCACCCTTGCCTGCTTTCTGAAAAGCTGCAGCTGGCTTTGGCTTGGGAGGCGGTGTAAGCCTCCACTGTAATTCAAAAGTACAATGTCAGAAATAAGCTCTGCCTCCAGCAAGACAGAAGCTGTGTTCGTCAAAGGTCTTTGCCTCCTTCCTCATAGACTATCAAACCCCATCTTTTTAAAAAATGCAGATAAGAAAAGCCCCTACAAGGCAGAACAAGAACTATGTTGAAACAAAGTCAATAAAGCAATTTGCTCTTCCAGGGAGCAGCAGAGGTAATTTCCACTGTGATCTTCCCCATCCACATACCGGGTTGGGCCTGATTTATTCACCTTCGGAGGAGGAAGCTCTGCATTCAACTTTTCGATTAAAGCCTGTTTTGTTGGTTGAGGGCAAAAGCTTTCAATTGTCCTCATGAAGGGTGCCCTTACTGTGTCTGGAAAAAAAAAAGAAGGTGCCCCTAAGCCCCGGGACGGGTGCATTAATTCTTAGGGATGACATGGAATTCCTTATAAATCACCGAATCCTGTGAGTCAGGAAGTACACTGGAAGTCAAAATGGAAGCTTCACAGACACTTTTGGCTTCAAAAAGCCAAAAAAGCAAGGCTTCATGCAAAGTTATCCGCAGAGTGCAGAGCATGTTTCCTGCCAATTAGACAGCTCTATATTTACAGACTCTTATAGTCAATTCAACTTGCCATTTATAAAAGAAGAAATTGAGGCCCCCACGAATTAATTCACCCAAGACTAAATTACCCGGTTTACCCAAACATCCCTGCTGGGTCCTAACTGCCGCCATGCCTTCACTCACCAGGAGGCGGCAGCAGAGAGCCCTCCTCGATGCGGAGCGCAGAGGCCGCGGCAACAGGCGGGTCCTCAGGAGGGGCTGGTCCAGAGGGCTTTAATAGTGCAGTCTGTCATCTGCACGTTTATGTAGCATGATGCCAACCAACCAACTGTCTGAATGTTTGAAACCTGGCTGCTGTCTGTCTTTGCACACCGTCAGGGTGGATGGAACAAACTGCACTCTCCTCGTATTAAAAGGGGGCTCCCCCCAAAAAAGGGGGGGCTCCCTTTGTCCTTCCGGGATTCATCCTTCCCAACAGCCCAAAAGAGACTGAGTCTCCAAAAAGCGGAGAATCACTGCCTTCTTCACAATTGCTATTAATAATGAGATTAATTACCAACATCCTGGGGTTGAAACTAGGAAAACGTGATTAGATATTTTAGGGTTTCTTGAGGAAGGAAGAAACTGCTGACTTACAGTATCATTCTACAGCAGGCTTACCTCTAGGTGACTGTCACTCTAAACACAGGTACCAGTAAAACGCATGTAACGTGTGCATGGCTGTGACAGAGATGTGTCATGGAGAGCAGACTGGCTGTCAGAGAACCGACGAGAGAAACTCAGCCGATTCCTGGGAGTAGGGGCACCATAAACGTGAAAAAGATGCTGGCGACCATAAGCGATAGGAAGCAAGCTATGCACTCCTGATAGCCCCAGTGGTGTCGTGGTGTATACCTACCGGCAGCAAAACTTATCCACCCCAGAGATTTGGAAAAACAAACCCAACGATCAGGAAGGCAAGCCTTTGGTTGGTGAGGGTAGGAAAAAAAGAGGCCTCACTTTTTCAGCCATTATACACCAGAGGTATGTGGCATCCAGTCCCATTACTTCACAGCAAATAGATGGGGAAACAGCATAAACAGTGAGAGACTTTCTTTGGGGGGCTCCAAAATCACTGCAGATGGTGACTGCAGCCATGAAATTAAAAGACGCTTACTCCTTGGAAGAAAAGTTATGACCAACCTAGACAGCATATTAAAAAGCAGAGACATTACTTTGCCAACAAAGGTCATCTAGTCAAAGCTATTGGTTTTCCAATAGTCATGTATGGATGTGAGAGTTGGACTAGAAAGAAAGCTGAGCACCGAAGAATTGATGCTTTTGAACTGTGGTGTTGGAGAAGACTCTTGAGAGACCCTTGGACTGCAAGGAGATCCAACCAGTCCATCCTAAAGGAGATCAGTGCTGAATATTCTGACTGATGCTGAAGCTGAAACTCCAATCCTTTGGCCACCTGATGTGAAGAGCTGACTCATTTGAAAAGATCCTAATTCTGGGAAATATTGAAGGCAGGAGAAGTGTACATCAGAGGACAAGATGGTTGGATGGCACCACTGACTCAATGGACATGAGTTTGAATAAACTCTGGGAGTTGGCAATGGACAGGGAGGCCTGATGTGCTGCAGTCCTTGGCATCACAAAGAGTCAGACACAACTTAGTGACTGAATTGAACTGATGTAGCAGAAGTTCTAGAATTTGGCAGAATATCAAAAGGAAGCTTTGCCAGATTAATTATTATTGCTTTATGTTCATTAAACTTAAGTCCGTGTTAAAAGTGCTTTTCAGATATTCCTAAGAGGGCTGGCAGAGATGAGAGGGACATTCTGAGACATCAGTATCCATGTGGTTAATTATCCGGGGGATCTTCAGAAGCAGCCACTGACCCTGATATGACACTCATCCCTCTCTACATATGGCCAGGGTGCTTCTGTCTCTACACAACCCAACTCTTCATCAAGGCAGCCAAGGTGTAGAGAGCACCTACATGTCCTGGGGCTTCCAAGATGCTGAGACTGAAATGCTGAAACATTATCAAGCTACAGTGTGATTCTGACCACCATCAGCTCTGTTGCCAGTCCTCAAGGCCAAAGGCCAGACAAGCTCCAGGTTCAGAAACATGCCCACCCTTTCTAGCCCTTTCTGCTTTCATGTGAGTTTTCAGACTTGGATCTTTTCAGTCAAATGAAGTCTCACTGCAGCTTCCCCCAGGCTCCTTAAGGTAAGGAGTGCTAGTATTCAGGCGCAATAAAACATGCCATGAAATCAGAAGACAAAAGAAATGCAGTTGACGTTTGAACAGCAAGGACAGTTAGGGACACTGACCCCAAGTGCAGCTGAAAATCTGCCCGTAACTTTTGACTTCCCCAAACTTAACTACTCACAGCCTTACTGATAACACAGTCAATTAACACATACGTTTTAAAGTATATGTCTTATATACTGTATTCTTACTAAACTAGATAAAAAATGTTCAGAAAACCATAAAAGATATTTATAGTACTGTACTGTGCTCATTGATAACATAAGTTTATACTGTCAGCTCACAAGCTGGTTATCTATCATTACATATATCAATATTGTCTTATATGATATGAAATACTCTCAATGTTACTAACTCTAGACATCAAAACTGAAAAGATAATGTGAACCAGAAATTCATATGCATTTGCAGGTTAAATGATTCGTGGGTTTATAACAAAAAAGCAGCAACATAATTGCTTTACAGTCGCCTGGTATAATCAATATGATTGCTTCACATTCACCGAGCTTATACTCTAATGAATAAATGGTTATAAAATTGTATGTCATAGAGTGTTATAGTCATATCATAATACATTATTAAGAACATTGTTGCTTTTCAAAATAAACCACTTCCCTGTGACAAGCCGGTATGCAGATTCTCCAGTGATAGGAAAAGCACGCTGGACGGTAATGTATTTCTCTGAAAACAAAGTTAGAAAACAGTAAGAAAACTAACATATTTTCAATTTTCCATTAAATATCACTCACTTAATGCCAATGGAAAGATAGACTATCCACTTTAATACAAATCGCCCACATGATGTTCTTCTACATGTATATTTTCCTATATGTTGATTGAAAAAAAAATCTACATATAAGTGGACCCACAGTTCAAATCTGTGTTGTTCAAGGGCCAACTGTACTGTGGAAACACATGTGCAGGGTATGAGATAAATCTGAACTGTCGCTGTGAGTGAGCATTCACAAACCAGTGATACAGAATAAGCTGTGGGGCACTCTTTGTGAGGTGAACATTTTTCCACCTTTAGAATTCTTAGTCGTCCATGTATAGGGCACACAAACATTGAAAATACAAGGTTTAATTCTCCTCATTGAAAATGAAGGATGAGCTTACTTCCCCTCTTTTTCTCACCCATTTTAGACAGTGTGATTTTAAGTGCTTTCTCCTCACTTTTCAATGTCCATAAAACCTTCCGAAAACTAGATAGACTTTTTGTCACCTTAATTAGCCAGAAACATCTTTGTCAAGAACCTGGGCATCATCTCTTTGAAATGCAGACATTAGGAGAGCTCCCTGTCTCCAGTTGCTATGGGAGGGCAGGAACAGGACTTTGGTGGGCACTTTCTTCCAAGTTGTCCTAAAAGTATGAGAAGTTTGCTCTTCTTCCAAATAAAGCTAATGAGCTAACACAGACGGTTACCCTAATTACTAGGTAAAGTTAGGGTGAAGTGTGCATGTGACAAACGGTGCTGCCAGCCCTCTTATGTGAGGACTAGCTATTGTTTTTCTTGAAAAACCTGTAATGAGCATAAGTCAGTAACAGGATATAGCAAAGTGGACTGCTTAATTGCCACTGTAAATCTGGGAAGGAGGTAAGATGTACAGTAATAAAATAATGGCAACAATAATAAGTCCCCACACACTGGACAAATGTCCTAACAATTCGCAGTAGAGTTTACACCCCTCATTTGATTTTAGAAATGCTTGTAGGCAGTGAGGATGGGTGTGATCATCCCACACCAGAGACACCAAAGCTCTTAGGATTGACAGCTTGTGTACCATCAGGTATGGAAGCAGAAAGCAACAGACACGGCAACCCTGATCTTCTGATCGCATCCGGCCCCTGCCTTTGCTCATATCTCCTCCTAACCATGAGTGAAGGGCCAAGTGACGCCTGCAGGGCATCGCTTTTCTCCAAGCCTGCCCCGCCCCGCCCTCCACGCTGCCCCCGAGGGGCACCCCGCGGGCCCCTGCACACCTCCTCTCTCACCCACCCCGGCCTGCAGTTGAGCTCCGGGTGTAAAGGCATCAGGAGCGGACAGCATCTCCTGCTCCTCCTCTCTCCTTTTCTGAGTTAAGAAAGAAGGCGGGAGCTACACAACAGGGATTCTTAAAGGACACGAGAGTGGGATCTAAAGAGAGCGTGCCTTTCCAAGGAGGTGAGGGGTGAGCTGGGAAAGCAGGATGAGTATTTGCATTCATTCAGGAAACGCTCCCTGAGCGCCTCGTGTGTGCCAGGCACCAACCGTGCAACGATGAGTAGGATGTGAACAATAGAGTGAGACAGTGAAGGGGACGAATAATGAATAGAATTCCCCTTTATAAGGACTTCACTAGCAACATCAACTATTAATCATCCAGTTAGAAATAGCAAGTTCAGCCAAAAAGAAATGAATGGAAAATTTCACCAAATTGTGCGATCAAATAATAAGTGGATCTAATGTAAATACTTCTTAAAAGTGAAAAAAAAGGAAATAAAGCAAGGGTTTACTTTGGACTTAACAGAGGGGACTGAAAAGTATTGAGAGTTAAATTCTTTAAAGCAGAGCTTATCGTACCAAGTCCGTACCATAGGGCAGACCCTGCGCTGGGATGTGAACACTTGCAGTTCCCTTCTCCAGAGGATCTCCAGGAGGAACACTTAAATAAAAGAGAGGGTTCCTGGGATTTATGATTCTTAAACTGAATGTAATGGGTGAAAAGGGGTTTCCTAGTTGATAGAGACAGAATACTTTGTGTCTCTTCAATATATGTTGAAGCCATAATCCCCATCACAAGGTGAGGCTTTGGGGCAATGATTACATTTAGATGAGGGTGTGAGTCGGCCACGACTGAGTGACTGAACTGAACTGACAGTGTGAGGGTGGAACGCCTATAATGGGGTTAGTATCTTTATAAGAACAGGAGAGACCAGACTTTGGTCTCTTTCTCAGTTCAGTTCAATCATTCAGTCATGTCCAACTCTTTGTGACCCCATGAACCACAGCACGCCAAACCTCCCTGTCCATCACCAACTCCTGGAGTCCACCCAAACTCATGTCCATTGAGTTGGTGATGCCACCCAACCATCCCATCCTCTGTCGTCCCCTTCTCCTCCTGCCTTCAATCTTTCTCAGCATCAGGGTCTTTTCTAATGACTCAGTTCTTTGCATCAGGTGGCCAAAGTATTGGAGTTTCAGCTTCTGCATCAGTCCTTCTAATGAATATTCAGAACTGATTTCCCTCAGGATGGACTGGTTGGATCTCCTTGCAGTCCAAGGGACTCTCAAGAGTCTTCTCCAACACCACAGTTCAAAAGCATCAATTCTTTGGTGCTCGTTTTCTTTATGGTCCAACTCTCACATCCATACATGACTAATGGAAAAACCATAGCTTTGACTATAAGGAACTTTGTTGGCAAAATAATGTCTCTGCTTTTTAAAATGTTATCTAGGTTGATCATAGATTTTCTTCCAAGAAGCTAGTATCTTTTAATTTCATGGCTGCAGTCAATGTCCACAGTGATTTTGGAGCCCAAGAAAATAAAGTCTGCCACTATTTCTATTGTTTCCCCATCTACTTTCCATGAAGTGATGGGACCAGATGCCATGATCTTTGTTTGTTGAATGTTGAGTTTTAAGCAAGATTTCTCACTCTCCTCCTTCACTTTCATCAAGAGGCTCTTTAGTTCCTCTTCACTTTCTTCCATTAATGTGGTGTCATCTGCATATCTGAGGTTATTGATATTTCTCCCAGCAATCTTGATTCCAGCTTGTGCTTCTTCCAGCCCAGCACTTCTCATGATGTACTCTGCATATAAGTTAAATAAGCAGGGTGACAATATACAGCCTTGATGTACTCCTTTCCCTATTTGGAACCAGTCTGTTGGTCCATGTCCAGTTTTAACTGTTGCTTCTTGACCTGCATACAGATTTCACATGAAGCAGGTTAGGTGGTCTGGTATTCCCATCTCTTGAAGAATTTTCCACAGTTTGTGGTGATCCACACAGTCAAAGGCTTTAGTGTAGTCAGAGACGTCAAAGTAGATTTTTTCTGGAGTTCTCTTGCTTTCTCTAAGTGCACACACAGAAGAGGTCATGTGAGCATCCAGGGAGATGGCTGCTGTCTGCAAGCTGGGAAGGAAATTCTCACCAAGAGCAGAATCTGTCTGCACCTTGATCTTGGACTTTCCACTTTCCAGAAGTGAGAGCAATAGACATCAATGGTTGAAGCCACTCAATCTGTGGTATTTTGTTAGGACAGCCCAAGCTGATTAAGAAATCAGGTGAAAATGAAGAAAAGAAACCATATAGAAAGAAAAAAAATAAGAAGTGAAGAAATCACAGATGCTCAAGATAGCATGCCCGGCTTGTTAACTAAAAGAAGGTTGCCATGATTAAGGGCCGGGTGGACAGAGGGGCCTGGTGGGCTACGGTCTATGGGGTTGCAAAGAGCCGGACATGACTCAGCAACTAACACACACATGTACAAGGCTTAGTGCAAGAAGATGGAGCTTCAGAAACAGGAAACTCGGGAATGCCTCAGATGCTCAAGTGGGTCCTTCATACTGACAACTGTGGAAGGATTTCAAACAAAATAGGATTCTTCAGAATTGCAATATAGCCTACTCTAAGGAGGCCACAGGATGGAGGCGAGGAAGAAGTTAAGTGGGAAATAGAGTGGACACATGTTCTTCTTCTTTCCTGATTTTTTAATCCTGGTCAAGCCACATAGTTCAGGGGAGCTGATGGGGCCTCCCCCAGCCCTCAAGATGGACAAGTAGCTTCATTTGGGGCCAATTGGAATACTGTTTCATCAACATTTAGGAAAGGGCTCAATATATAAGATATGCCTTAAATTGTTGTTGAATATTATTTGAGAAAATACACTGTGGAAGTGATTCAAGGAGTTTCTGCAATTGTTGAGGTTGAGGGGTTGTAGTTAATGGTATTCAAATAAGCAGCACTGTAATAGGAAATGATAAGGAGGCAGGTGTCATCATCCAGTCTTCAAATTAACACTTATTACGCACTCTACATGCCAAGTGCAAAAGCAGATACTGGAATAGGGTTGATAGAAATAGAAGCATGACTAAAACACAGTTCTTGGCCTTAAATATCATACTTTCAACAAGGGGAAACCTTTATTATTCAAAATCAAAAAATTTAAAGACATCAAATGTTACAAATAAAGGAATATGGTTATCCGGGGTAGGGGCGGGGAATAGTTGAATTGTTTTTGCAGGGATCAGGAAAAGCTGTGAAGAAGGGACAGTTTTTGAGCTGAGCCTGGGGTGGATGAAATGTGAATGGAGATGGGGAAAAAATCAGTTTTCAACTGAGTCAAGAAGGATGAGAGTAAGGGTCATTAACTGGAATCCCAAGATGGCAGAAGAGAAAGGATTGCACAAGACATTAAAATCATTTAGAAAAAGGACATCAGCAAAGAGAGCGGGAGACCACAGTGTCAGCACTGTAAGCATTCAGATGGTCAGACCCAGAATCAGCCAGTGGCTCGGAAGGAGCTCTGGACAGCAAGGGGCCTGGTCCACGGAGGGCAGGAGGGAAGGAGAGTTTCTGCTAAAGAGGAAAAGGAGGAGGAAGGCACCGGATGAAGGACAGCCTCTCCACAGAAGGCCGAGCTGCCGCAGAAGAGCAGGTGCAGGAGAAAGTGAGTGGGGGAGCCCGCGTGCCGCTCACACCGGGCTCGGCTAAGCCCCAGGCGGGGGGTGGCAGGAGTGGGCACGTTGTTGGAGACCCAGTGAGTGCAGCGAAGGCCCCTCAACCAACAGGGAGAGCCTGACGTGCAGACGGACAGTCACGCCTTTTCTCATCTGGGCTGGAGCCCTGCACCGCTCTGGCTGTTCGCTGCCCAGTTCCCCTTCACACATAAGCAGCCCCTCACGCGGCGGGGTGGGGTTCAGACGTGCACCCTGATGCTAGCTGTCCTGTGTCAGGATCCAACGGAGATGCGCTCACCGCCAGGCTCTAACTCTTGATGGAGGATGTCCCCGGCCCCGGGGCTTCTGCGGGCAGAGCCCCTGCCGTCCTGGGCTCCTCTGGCCCCAAGTCACCTTGGAGCTGCCGCCCTCACCAGCCTCATCATCCCGCACGAGTCTCATCGTCCGTGAAGCACAACACCTGGTTTCCAGCCCCAAACTCCCTGCTCACCATCCCAGCTGGGCGGTATTCCGCAACAATGAGAAACACGTGCTGGAGAGAAGGACTGAGGTGCAGCGGCGGGCAGGTCACATTCCGGCTTCCCTGCAAGCACAGGGCGCAGCGGGGTCAAGCTTTCTGTTGGGTCTCAAGCTTACCAAGTGCTGGAGCAGGAATTACAGCGTAAAATGAGCGCAGGAAATGGATGGGGAAAGAACGGGGGAGCTCAGGTCAGATCCGACCCATTTAGGAAAAGGGAGTGAAAAGGGGGAGAGGCGGATGAGCTGCGCCCCACGCCCTCTCTTCCCCGGGGGCAGTGGAGCGTGGGGCCCCAGGAAGCCTCGTGAGGAGAGTGACACGTTCGGCCAAGCCCGGGAGCCGCTCCGGGAGCCCCTAAGCACTCTCTCGCAAAGGGCGTGTGACCCAGCAATCCCACTGCTGGGCATACACACCGAGGAAACCAGACCTGAAAGAGACACGTGCACCCCAATGTTCATCGCAGCACTGTTTATCATAGCCAGGACATGGAAGCAACCTAGATGCCCATCAGCAGACGAATGGATGGGGAAGCTGTGGTACATACACACCATGGAATATTACTCAGCCATTAAAAAGAATTCATTTGAATCAGTTCTAATGAGATGGACGAAACTGGAGCCCATTATACAGAGTGAAGTAAGCCAGAAAGATAAAGACCATTACAATATACTAACACATATATATGGAATTTAGAAAGATGTTAATGATAACTCTATATGCAAAACAGAAAAAGAGACACAGATGTATAGAACAGTCTTTTGGACTCTGTGGGAGAAGGCGAGGGTGGGATGTTTCAAGAGAACAGCATTGAAACATGTATATTATCTAGGGTGAAACAGTTCACCAGCCCAGGCTGGATGCATGAGACAAGCGCTCGGACCTGGTGCACTGGGAAGACCCAGAGGGACCGGGCGGAGAGGGAGGTGGGAGGGGGGATCGGGATGGGGAATACGTGTAAACCCATGGCTGATTCATTTCAACGTATGACAAAACCCACTCCAATAAAAAAAAAAAAAAAAAGGGCGTGAGAGCAGGCAGTTGCCTGGGTCACCCGGGGCGCCGACGACGGAGGCGGGCGTGGAGGTGTCGGGGAGCCCGCAGGGCCGGCCCGGAGGAGGCTGCGGACCGAAGCGGAGAGGCCGAGGGCAGAGGCTCCTTGCTGCCGCTGTTTTCTGGGGCATTCATGACCGGGCGCTGCTTACTGACCTAGGAGACACCCCCACTGAGTCACTGGCCCCGGAGGCAGTGCAGAGAGGAGACCCGCCCGAGGGAGCGTGGTCCTGGGCTGTGCTGGGCTAAGTCAGTCACTCCTGCCCAACCCTGCGCGACCCCACGGACTGCAGCCCACCAGGCTCCTCTGTCCGTGGGATTCTCCAGGCCAGAATACCGGAGTGCGGTGCAATGCCCTCCTCCAGGCCACCTTCCCACCCAGGGATCGAACCCGGGTCTTCCGCATTGCGAGTGGATTCCCTGCCGTCTGAACTAATCCTGAGCTCAAAATGCGAACTTCCATCTTCACAGATGGATGAAAGGTGACATCTCAGCAGTTGAGTAAAGGCAGCCTTCTTTAAAAGGCACGTTTATGAATTCAATAGTGCTACATTAATAGCCCCATCAAAATATTTCTAAATCTGCATGCATTTATTTTTGCCATCATAACTGATTTATTTGCATTTGTCTTCTCCAGTTATTTTAGAGTAGTCTGTGGTTTTTAAACTTCTTGATATATTCATTACTGTGCCAAAAACCATAATTTGGGAATTATTCCCAATAATCTCTACTCATTACGGGATATTGGTGAGCAGGGCAGGATGAAAAGCTTTTATCTATTTTCCTCACATAAATGAGGACAGAAACAAAAATGAACAGTTCAAGTCAAGCAATTGCCTAGGGAGCCAATCCAATTTCTTTCATAATTTTAATTACACAAGTAATACAAGAAATATTCTCCTCATAAAAATTTCAATAATACAGAGCAAAAGTCTCCACTCACCACAATACCCAGCCCCACTCCCCTCGTTGGAAGTACTCACTGTGATTAGTTCGCTGTTTACCCTCTGGAAGTTTTCCTGTGTGTTATACACACACACACACATATATAAATTTTATGCACTATACATGATATTACATGCTTTCTTCATCAATGCACCTTTGAGATATGGTTATGTCAAAATATACTGATCTACTTCCTCGTTTTTAACTGCTATATATCATTTGTGCTAGGGTAACACTGGCTACTCTCACAAATAAATCCCAAAATGTCAGTGGCTTGATATGGTAGAAGTTGATGTTTTATTCACCAACCAGTCCGATGAGAGTGATGGAAATTGACAGGTAGCTTTCCTCCATTGGGGAACCCAATTTCTTTCCATCCTGTTGCTAGCCATCTCTTAGGGCCTTTGATTATATTCATTCTGTAAGTGGAAGGGCATGGAGAACATACAAGCACTGGTTAAAAAGACATAACCTAGAAGTGACCCACACTGCTCTCATCAGTATCAAACCATTGACCTCAGGGCAGATAGGGAAACTGCTAATGTCTGCCATTGACATGCCGTCTCACTTTTGTTCTCACAAGCAACGCTGCAACGCGCGTCTTTGGCCTGCCTTTGTAAATACATGGGCAAGTATTTCTCTTGGACAGCAAAAAGAGGTGTAGAAATAACGGCTCAAGAACATGCCCATTTCTTATCTTAATGCAGACTGACAGATTGCTTTCCAGAAAAGACTATGCCAATGGATGCTCCACCAACAATGTATGATTTCCCTATGGAAATGATACAAATGATGCCACTAGTACTATTTGTTATCAATCATTTACATTCCATCAATATGATAAACACAGTATCTAATTGCTCTATTTCCAAGATTTCATAATTATGTTGAGCATCTTTTAATATGTGTGTTGGCTATTTATACGATTGTATCTGTGAAGTGATCAGTCATAACTTTTGCCAATATTCTGTTTCATTGTAGGTAAAACAAAATGTGCAAATGGAGTTAGTGCAGAGCAGTTTTGACTGGGGCCCTAAATCAAGGGATCAGGCTCATTTACATTACAAAGTGAGTTGGGAAAAAGCAAAAGCAAGGACCTTCAAAACAGGTAGCTGAGAACCAATTTGGGGACTGTGTTCAAACAGTAAAGAATCTGCCTGCAATGTGGGAGACCCAGGTTCCATCCCTGGGTCAGGACGATCCCCTTGAGAAGGGAAGGGCAACCTACTCCACTATTCTTGCCTGAAGCATCCCATGGACAGAGGAGCCTGTTGGGCTACAGTCCGTGGGGTCACAAAGACTCTGACGCAATGAATGACTAGCACTTACTTTTCGCTTTCTACCTCCAATCCATTAAAGAACCTGGAGAATCTGAGGAAGAGTGGAAATTCTAGAAAGAATAGAAGAGAATTTTGAGGAATGGTTAAGAAAGGTATATTTCCCTTGCTGAAAAACAGTGAAATGGGCTTTAAACATGCCCTCCCCTGACCAAAACGAAAACTTAATCCTTGTGTCTTAGAACTTGGGGCAAGGAGCCTGCAGTCTCAAGCCCTCCTGACAAATGTGAACGGAAGCTGTTGCAGGGGGCCGGCCACTCCGCAGACGGAAGAGAAGGTCCTTTCTTAGAGTCTCACGGAACAGAGAAATTCATGATCTCCCTGGACCGGGAGTGGTTCATGCAAAAAGGAGACCCGGCTTGAAGCTACCTTCAGTCTTGTTCCAAATGCTGCTTAGAGGAGCCATAGGGCCCTGGCACAGAGGAGGTAAAAGTGCATTTCTATGTGGCCAGAGGCCGAGGAAGGAATAAGAAGCACCTTGTCCGAGGGACTCATTTAGCATTATCAAGATGAGCGTCCACAGCATACAGCTCAGTGATGGGGAGGGAATGTGCCCCACACTGTGCCCACAGCAACACACGACGTCGGTCAGCAGGAACACGTGTCCGCACCCCTTTCCCCCCAATCTTTCCCCAATTACAACCCAGGAGGAGCCACAAGGGACCCAGGAAATGGAAGGAGCAGACAGCTTAGGCTGAGAGTATTGCAACTATTGGAACTTGCCCACACTCTCCTGTGTGGCTGACAACTGTGACGTTTACACTTTCTACACCATCCAGGTTAGAGAGCTCAGGTCAGGGCAAGCAGACAACACAAGAACAAAGCAGGAGGTGCTTCCAGATCTGTCAGATCCAGGTTTGGCGCTCAGTTGGGTACCGAGCTGCAAGTGTTGGTGAAGACGGGGTGCTAAGGAGACCGTGTGTCAGCGGCAGTGATGGCGAGGGAGATGAACAGAACCAAGGGCAGATGGCAAGGGCTGCCTGGGGAGCTTATCTCTGCTCACTCTGCCTCCAGCCGCCCTGAGAAGAGAGAAGGAACTTACAAAAATGACCGAAGGGACGTGAGTCTCCCAGACAGCCCAGTATCAATAATGCTCTGGTTTCAATGGACACACAGCATCTGCCTATATTAGATATCCCCTCAGCTTGGTTTAATGTGTTTTTAAAAGAGCCAATACATTTAAACTGCTTAGAAATTGATCCAGCATATAGTGAATGCTCACGATACTATTATCATTGCTACTATTATTAAAAAATTCAGATTCTGTCTGAACAAAAACTATTTGGCAGATGATTTTGGTCGATGTTTGTATAGTCACTGAAGTACAAGTTCTTATGTTGTTGAAAATGGTCATTGTGGTTGTCTTCTGGAAAAGTGTGTGTGTATGTGTGTGTTTGTATAAAATTTCAAATGATTAGATGAACCCATGTTATCAAAACAGAACCTATAATTCTGCAAGGTAGAGACTGTCACATTACTGTGGGAACCAGGCATTGATGTTAACATTGTACTTCAAAGCCACCTATTCTTCCCTAGTAAGTGTGTGTTTAAAACATCCATGAAAGAGTGGATATAAAGTAAAGCAAGCTGGAAAGCACTTTACTATGGGTCATGAATAACCAGGGCATGATGACCTCAGGCAGGGAGGCGCGATCCCAGACAAGAGGACGGTCTGGTGGGGCAAAACAGACCTGGGTGCAGGTCCAGCTGATCATGAGCTGTTGGCAACTGACGACAGCAAAACCCAACTCTATTTAGAGTGACCCTTCCCCATGGAGGGAGGTCTGGACAAGGAGGCCTGGAAAGGCTGCCTGCCCCTGTGAGGGCAACGCAGAGCAGATGATGGGCATGGCGCAATCTGTGTGCCATCTCAAACACGGGGATTTGCTCTCTCACCTTGTTGGCCAAAACTGCTCAGAAACCCACCCCGGGATTCTCAAAGCCCTCCTCGTAGTCGAGAGCAGTTTATCTAAATGAAGGGGGAAATGGCACTGATTTGTTTAGTACTATCCATTTCAAGAAAAAAAAGTAATGATCAGGACAGTCACCTCTTCTTGGCAATTCAGAAAAATTTCTAAGATGCCAGAAACTCAAGTTCTTGACTTCCTAGAAACCTCAGACACAGGGAACTGCTCCCTACTTGTGTCTAAGTAAGTGTTAGTCGTCCAGTCGTGCCCGACTCTGTGACCCCATGGACTGCAGCCCACCAGGCTCCTCTGTCCATGAGATTTTCCAGGCAAGGATACTGCAGTGGGGTGCCATTTCTTTCTCCAGGGGATCTTCCCCACCCAGGGATCGAACTCGGGTTTTCTGCACTGCAGGCAGATTCTTTACCACCTGAGCTAGAAGGGAAGACCTCCACTTGTGTCTAGAAGGTGAGTATTCCGGAAGAGGGAAGGGACTGAGACACCAGGGAAGGAGTCTAGCTGACCTCCCCAGGCATATCGCAGGTACTTCCTTAATAGGAACGTTAACCACTGGACTTATAAAGGCTTTATTTTCTTAATATTTTATATTTGTCAGCATAAAGTTGCTATCAAATAATTGTTTTTGCTGTTCTTTAGTTGCTAAGTCATGTCTGACTCTTTGTGACCCCATGAACTGTTACCCACCAGGCTCCCCTGTTCATGGGATTCTCTAGCAAGAATACTGGAGCGGGTTGCCATGTCCTACTCTAGGGGATCTTCCTGACCCAGAGATTGAATCCACATCTCCTGCATTGGCTGGTGGATTCTTTACTGCTGAACCACCAGGGAAGCCTCAAATAACTGATAAGTGGAGGTTGATTTCTCCCAGTTGGCAAATAGACAAATCGAGTATTCTGATTTGGTGAACGGGCAGGCCATCACCAGCGATCCCGTGTCTTCCAATCTATAATCTCGACATGTGCAGAAAGGCTCATGTGCCTGCTTCTTGATGGGCTAGAATAGAATTCTGCCCAGTGCGAGGCCGAGCAAAGCAAGACTGAGGAGCTGAAAGTGTGGCTGATGGAGGGAAAGGGCCTGGCGAACTCTGGACACGGATGAAAGGTGATCAGAGCAGGCAGCCCAACCTCCTGTCCTTTCTACAGGCTCATCTGCGCTGCGTTACGAGGGACCGACAAGAAGTTTAGCATGACAGGGCCAGACCATCACAATACCCATTGTATAAGGTCCAGCAGGAGGTCTGTGAGTGTTCAACAAATATTTTTGGGGAAAAAAAGAAGGAAAAAGGAGAGGAGGGCAGAAAAGAGGTGGTGAAGAATGGAAGGAACTGAGGAGAGAAAGAAGGATCACACTGCCTTTGGAAGCCTCCAAGGGCCGAGTCTAAACCCCACTCGCTCGTTCTGCAGAGGAGGTAACAGAGACCTAAGCAGCAAGCGAAGGAAGAGCAGGGCTCCGGGTCCCTGCTGTGTCACGCCCGTCTGGAACTCACCCTCTCGCTCTCCCAGCGTGAGCACAGAGCCGAGCAGGCGGCTGTGGGCAAGCTCTGAAGAGAGCGCCATCACAGCCCGACACGATGGCACCTGGTTTGTACCCCAGGCCCAGAACTGCGGGAAAACGCGTTTCATCTCAGCCCTCAGGTAGGACATTTCAGTGGCACCACACTGACCCAGACACACACGTATGTGGAATTCAACCCGACACAAACCACAGCAGTCTGCTTTCTTCTGGAATTCCTTTTCTCATTTTCATCCCCCTCCTGACCACACACCCACAAACACACCCTGCACACTTATCCACCTTCTCCCTGGCCCTGTTCACCTTTCTTCACCTCCTAAAACTCCCCAGATCCTGTCCCGCTCATAATGAGTCTTCTATACCTCGGCCTTCCTGGAACCCAAGGGCTTAGAGGATGCTGCCTCTTATTAGCTCTGCAGGCTACTCAGGGATGTGGCTCACGATCACCCACACTAGGCTTTCAGCTCCCGGAAGGGTCTGGGTCCCTTCACCTTTCAGGCCTGTTTTGCTTAGCATTGTGTCTGATGCCAAGCAACTTCTCAACGAATATCTGCTGAATTACATGGAGCCAGTGACTGAGCACTGACATAGCCCCCAGGTGAGCCCCCTCCAGCCAGAAAAGAGGCTGGCAGGGCTCAGAGGAGCTGCATGCCGCCTCTCCTCTGAGGCTTCAGAAACTGCCTGCAGCCTCCACCAACCTTCTGAGCATCCAGAAGCAGATGACAGCACGTGGAGTCGTCCAGGGCCCGGGTCACTGGGGTGTGCACACCCTGGAGGCCCCGGGCAGGCCCACCGCAGCAGTGGCCACGGGAACCCAGCAAAGCCGTCTCCGCGTGGCCCCGCATGGAGCCAGGTCGGGGGCAGAGGGCCGCCCGCCAGTCCCGTCCTCGCTCCTGGAGTGACGTCTGGGTGTCTCAACGCTGGGAGGACCGGAGAGGTGTCTCAGAGCTGGGCTGGAAGGCACAGAGGGGGTAATGGAAAAAATAAGAGACGGGCTCCCAGCGCGCAGAGAAGGAAGATGGAAAAGACGCACTGCACGTGGGATGCGCTGTCCACTGTAATTCCCAGGGGCAGGAGGAACCATCCAGTACTGAAATGTGAGGTGGGCCTAACACCCCCAGTATCACAATCTGTGCTGGAACATGCGAGCTGAGAACTAGAACCCTGAACTGACAATCACAGAAACACCGTAGCTGGTGCTTCGAGCGCGGGGAGGTGACACACGATAGACCTTTCTGTCGGGATGCGGCTCTGTCTTCTTTCTCCTGCCCCTGCCTCCAGCTGCCTCCAACTCCATCATCCTTCCAGCTTGCCCTCCCATGAAGGCTACCCTCCCTCCCAGAACAGCCAACCCAGGTAGTGTAGCCAAAAGATGAAATGCCTTGAGAGAGATGCTGGGAACCCTGGAGTAGAAAGATTGAACGGCAAAGGAGAAAAACAGAACAGAAACAAGCAAAGTCGGTGGAAGGCCTGAGAAGGCGCCTTGACATTCTCATTCCCGCATTATCTTTGCCTGGCAGCCGCAGCGGGTCACCCGCTTTCATCCCTGACGTGAACCATCCGTATCTGCAGTTACCAGCGCTGGGGAGCAGGCATTAGCATGCTACATACAGTCTGGGGAAAGGTGTGATGCTGGGCTTCTGCCCGCCTTGGAAGTCCGGAGCAGACAGTCCCAGGAACAAAGGGAAATGAGATACAGGAAAAAATCAAGTGTCTGCTGGAAGCCAGAGCCCATGGCTGATGCATGGGGTCAGAGGGTTGAGTCAGAATCAAAGTGGAGGCGAAGAGAGGAGACAAAACGCAGCTGGTGGCTGAGGCTGATTTTTTTTCAATCTGTCTCAAAGAATTAACAATAGTAGGAACTTTGGGCTAATTTTAGGGGTAATAATGGGGAAGGGAAGCCAGGTATATGGGGACAAAAGGGGGAAGTTTCAAAAGAAAAACTACTGAATAATCTCTCCCTTTCACTCTCATATTATCTATCGGTTGATACCTTGTCATCACTTCTTGGCCTAGTTAAAATCACATGCCATTACACTGAGCAGAGAGCAGTCCAGTGTATCCCACCCAGGCTGACATCAATCTGAACAAACTCTCTCTCCAAACATCTTAGCTTTATGCAGTAACTAAGTCTCACAGGACTGTGGGAAACTTTTAAAGTCATCCAATTAGAAGATACATGAAGATATATATAAGATATGAAAGAAAATTTACATGAAATATTAATATATCAGAACTTAAATGTTCAATAATAGGGGCTGACTAAAATCTATCATAAAATATACATCTATTGGCACAGAGAACTCTGCACAATGTTACGCGGCAGCCTGGATGGGAGGGAGTTTGGGTAAGAATGGATACATGTATATGGGTGGCTGAGTTCCCTTCCCTGTTCATCTGAAACTATCACAACACTGTTAATTAGCTATTCAGTTCAGTTCAGTTCAGTCACTCAGTCGTGTCTGACTCTTTGCAGCCCCATGGACTGCAGCCCACCAGGCCTCCCTGTCTATCATCAACTCCCAGAGCTTACTCAAACTCATGTCCATTGAGGTGATGCCATTCAACCACCTCAGCTATATTCCCATACAATATAAAAAGTTTAAAAATGAGAAAATAAAATATGCATTTACTACAATACTATGCAAAAGTACTTTAGCTCTGTAGTTTTGAGCTAGAGATATATTTTCACAAAATGCAAACCTCATAAGGAAGCTGTTAGAGTCTCAGAGTTGCTGAAGCTTATAAAACAAGCTTTTGTTTGACAGCAGGTAGAAGAATTTCTGGCCGGGAGTGAAAAAGGTCTATATCACACACCCATACAAACATGCAGACACTGACTGGCCGCTTAAAACAACCCGAATTTCTCACTGAGGACCAGGGTCATGGCCCTGATAAATTTGGGGAGATTCTGCAGACAGTCCTAGCTGGCTCTTGTGATATCTATTTTCCCTCTTTCCTTACGAAATGAAACTTCATTTGCTCCAATGCAGTAATATGTCCTGCTTAAAGCAAAGAAACAAACAAAAAACTAAAAAGAAATAAAAAATCTACCCCCATCCCTGGCACATAAGCTGTTTCCAGACAACAAGATCTAGGCAGAAGGCATGGGATAGGACTGGTGGGAAAGCTTGGTCAGAAGGAGCTGCCAGCTTGCGTGGACCTATGCCCAAGTGTGATGCTGAAGTTGTCATCTTGTGTCCCTGAGGCAGCAAGTTCAAGGTCAAAATCCACGTTTCAAGGGCGACAGAGCTGGAAGCCAAGGAGCAACAGCTCCCAGCTGGCACTGGGAACCATGGTGCCTTCCTGGGCCACCTGTCTCCAGACTCCTCATCACGTATAAAGAGGGAGAATGAGAAGAAAAAAAAAAAAAAAAAATGTTCTTCGGGTTTTCTCTGACTTGCATCCAAGTCTGTTCCTATATGAGGTATCCATCCCAAACTGGGAGAAGTAAAATCTCCCTCCGCACTTCCCCTGAGAAGAGAAGTCAAGTGGAAGCGTCCTGCTTGGTTAGCACTCTGGGTTGAATATCGTTCCCCTGAAACTTGCAAGCAAGTGTTCATCGCTCAGTCATGTCCCACTCTTTGAGACCCCATTGGCTGTACCTGCCAGGCTCCTCCGTCCGTGGGATTCTCCAGGCATGAGCACTGGAGTGGTTTGCAGTTTCCTTCTTCAGGGCATCTTCCTGACCCAGGGATCAAACCTGGGTCTCCTGCACTGCAGACAGATGCTTTTCCTTCTGAGCCACCAAGGAAGCCTCAAAACTTGTGTTCATCCAAAACCTGGGACTATGACTTTAGTAGGAAATGGGGGTGTTGCAGATGTCATCAAGTGAAGAGGAAGTCACACAGATTTAAGGTAACCCTAAATGCAATTTGACTGGTGTCCTTATGCGAAGAGGGAACTTTGGACATGGAGGAGAATGCCATGTGAAGTCAGACAGAAAGAATGGAATAAAAAACCTACAAGAAATGCCACAAGAATGGCCAGTAAGAACAAGAAGCCTGGAGAGAGGCTCCTCAGAGCCTCCAGTAGGAACCACCCGACCAACATGTTGATTCTGGACATCACCCCAGAACCGTTGGAGAGGAAATTCCTATTGCTTTAAGCTGCTAAGTCTGTGGTGCTAGGAAACGAAGACAATGGATGTGTCCCATATTTGCACAGATATTTATTTTATACACCATATTTCTAGAATGGTAAACTGAGGAATACTAAAAATAAAACAAAACAAAAAAACCCTATATTATCATCCTGATCCCTATGAGATAGGTCAGAACTCAGACTCCCTGGAAATTTTTAACTATTTATAGACCTCTCTTATGGAGGTGACCAAGTCACTGCAGATGGTGACTGCAGCCATGAAATTAAAAGACCCTTGCTCCTTGGAAGAAAAGCTATGACCAACCGAGACAGCATATTAAAAAGCAGAGACATTACTTTGCCAACAAAGGTCTGTCTAGTAAAGGCTATGGTTTTTCCAGTGGTCGTGTGTGAATGTGAGAGACCATAAAGAAAGCTGGGTGCCAAAGAATTGATGCTTTTGAACTGTGGTGTTGGAGAAGACTCTTGAGAATCCCTTGGACTGCAAGGAGATCCAACCAGTCCATCCTAAAGGAGATCAGTCCTGGGTGTTCACTGGAAGGACTGATGCTGAAGCTGAAACTCCAATGCTTTGGCCACCTGATGTGAAGAGCTGACTCACTGGAAAAAAACCCTGATGCTGGGAAAGATTGGGGGCAGGAGGAGAAGGGGACGACAGAGGATGAAATGGCTGTATGGCATCACTGACTCAATGGACATGAGTTTGAATAAACTCCGGGAGTTGGTGATGGACAGGGAGGCCTGGTGTGCTGCGGTCCATGGGGTCACATAGAGTGGGACACGACTGAGCAACTGAACTGAAGAACAGAAAAGAATCCCAGTTCTATATTTAAAAGTAGAGGCACTAGAGGACTTCCCCAGCAGTCAAGTGGTTAAGACTGCCTTCCAGTGTAGGGGACATTGGTTCAAACCCTAGTCAAAGAACTAAGATCCCACATGCTGCATAGTGAAGCTAATAAATAAATAAATGGTCGAGGCTCTTGAGTAGTTCTGAATGAAATAGCTCTGAATTTTTGATGAGAAGTTAAACAAACACAGAAATTAAATAATATGGTAATTTAAACAGCCAAACTATACTTTAGTATTCATTGGGTACTCATATTACATGTATGAACAGTACTAATATTTAAATGATCAACAATCAAAAATTTTATAAACAAATATGGAAATCACAGTCAGTGGAATGCTATGGTAACTGAACAGAAAATTGTTGGATTGAAATGACATCTATGTGAAAATCCAAGCTGGTTACAAAACAGTATTGCTATCATGTTTTCATTTATTGTAAAGAAAAATATTAGATGATAGAAAGTCAAAAATAAAGAAATGGATAAAAGTAAAGTACCAATAGGTCTCCCATCAGAGAGAAGCTTAAAATTAACACGATTTAACCAGAGCCAACTGTGAGACTTGGCTGAGGCCTCCAGGTCCAAGATGGACTATGTGACAACCGAACCCCCCACTGAACAATAACCTGAGAACACGGTTTCTCGAGAACAGAGCTGGTGAGAAGGAAAATATCCCTTCCCCAGCGTGAGCTATAATTAATGTTTATCTTCAGATGCAGGGACTGAATAAATCTCCCGATCCCAGGTTGAGCAGTGGGTTGAACTGGAATGGGAAGAATCATAGGCCTGTTATGGGATTGGACTCCCCAGCGAGGTCTGGGAACCTCAGTGGTAAGGAGCGTGAGTGTTCCTCTTCATGAAACTCTAGACTGCGAGACTCAGGAAAGGACCAATGAAGGAGAGTCTGCTACTCTTCTGGAATTTCCTGATGGTAGGTGGCAAGCTTGCTGGCCTCCGAGAACTAAGAAAGAAGCTAATTAAGGCAGTCACAGGGAGCTTTGTGGACTAAATCAGAACAAGCATTATCCAAACTGCCTGAGCCTGCAAAGATCAGATATGCAAGAAGAGAGAAATCTAAGGTTTAGCTGGAAAGTCAGGGATCATAAACTAATCAAGAAACATCAAAGGAGAAAAGCAGTCTTCACAGGTGGCTCGGTGGTAAAGAATCTGTCTGCCTAGCAGGTTCAGAGCCCAGGTCAGCAAGATCCCCTGGAGAAGGGGATGGCAGCGTACACCACTATCCCTGCCTGGAGAATCCCATGGACAGAGGAGCCTGGCAGGCTACAGGGGGTCGCGATAGAGTTGGACATGACGGGGAGACCCCACGGCAGCAAAGGGAGGAAAGGCCAGTGACACAGAGGGGAAGAAGGGCTGCGGAGAATTGGACTGAACACGATTTTTTTCTTGCAGGCAGAAGGTGGAGGAGAGGACCACAGGGTGGGTTTCTCCTGAACTCCTTGGCCCAGACTCTGGCTCTGGGACACAGCCTCCTCTTCCACTTGCTGATAAACAAAAGTCTTTCCCAGCCTGTGTGTGTGCACTGGGGCAGGGTGTGTGTGGGCTGAGTTATAGCAACGTCTTCCCCACCCAACCTTCCAAAACTGAATACTGGTCACTCTCACTTAATAATGTTCCGCTCATTGCCTTAATCACAGGGAGAAAACATGGGAGGTCCGGATAGTCAGCAGCAGAGCCAGAAACAAGTCAAGCCGCCCCTTATGTGCAATGCGGGGCCCGCCCATCTGGCCAGGCTGCCTCTCCCGCATCTAATCAAGTATTAGCGTCTCTGTTTGGAGGATGTAGCCATTGTCACTGGGAACATGTTCTCATGCAAAGGAAAGTCTACAGATGTCAGCTTCCTCATAGATCATAAAGATTGATTCCAGAGTAATTAAAGGTTTAAGGAAGTAGGTGGAATGTGAAGAAATTATCCAAAATATAACCAAGTTCAGGCAAAAGGGTTGAAGCAATAAGCCTTTGCTCTCCCAGATTAGCATATTCATTTGGCAATATAAGCTCACTCAAAGAAGACCTAGAGGCCATCTCATGGAACATGAAATATTAATGATGGTCATATGTATCACCAAAGGCTGAAAACTGAGAAGATCACAAAAACAGAACACGGAAGAGAAGTAATTAACATCAATAATTCGTACCACTGCCAGATGGTCAAGCTAAAGGGCTCTTTTTACAAGTCAGACTATAAACTGTATAGATTGGCCAGTAAAACACATCAGTAAAGATTGAGACTAGAGATTGTACCCAGGGTAAAACTTTAAATAATTCAGAAGTGGGCTCTTAGCTGGAAACACTGAGAACTATAATGCCACATCTTGACTTTTCCAGGCCTGTCTATGGAAGAAAGGGACCCAAATAAAGACGTTTAAACCTTCCCGTTTCACTGGTGTGTGCCTCGTGCAGACGGCAGGGTTCCTAGGGTCCCCCAGTTATTCTGACGTTACACTGTCTCGGGGGGTGGACAGGTTGTTTTCACCCACACTCCTCTGTTTTCTGGATGCCTGCCTCCAGAAAACCCCCGCAAGCGGTGCTGGCCGTCTACACTGCCCTGCGGTCAGAGAGGGACTCTCAAGCCAATCCTCATCCGGTCACCGTGCACCAAGAGTCCCGTGCCGGATTCTACAGGGACAGGCGGATTCCCACTCCTGTCCATCTTGTGGGCAACCTGCCAAGCAGGCCAGCAAACAGTGTCTCTTGCACACCCGAGCTGCCCTCGTGACCAGGAGAGCCGCGGTCTGCGCCTCTCAGCCTTCCCTCCTGCAGCCTGCGGGGCTCCGAGAACGGGAGGGCAGGGCGGCCGAGGCGAGCCCCACGCCGTCTCCCCACCTGCATCCCTCGGCCGGGGCCCTGGGAACCTGGAAGCAGGCCGTGCTGCCCTCACAGAGGCACTCAGCTGCCAAGGCGGGCTGGGCAGCCCCGCGATGGGTCCTGAACTCCAGGGGTGCCGAGGCTCGGGCATTCATCAGTCAGCCGGTCAGTCAGCAAAGGCTTCTTCAAAGTCGACGTGCCGCCGCGGCGGGAGAGCAGCGATGGACAGGCCAGACCTGCCCCCGTACCCCGGAGCTCACGCTCTGGCTGCAGAAGCAGGCGCGGCGCACGGAGGGAAACAGGCTGACAGCAGGGCATGATCACAGCCAGGGCGGGCCAGGCGCGGGGAGGGCGCGCGGGAGGGCGCGCGGGAGGGCGCGGGAGGGCGCGGGAGGGCGCGGGGAAGGCGCGGGGAGGGCGCGCGGGAGGAAGGCGCGGGGAGGGCGCGCGGGAGGAAGGCCGCGCACTCGGGAGCGGAGGCGAGCCCTCGGCAGGCGAGGTGAGCGGGAGCAACGCCCAGCCCGGGGAAGAGCAGCAGGCGCGAGGGTGAGGCCGTGAAGGAACTCAGACTCCAATCATTACCTTCCCCGTGCACACTGATTCCCTTAACATTACCGACAAGTAAGCTCCGCTGGTAACGAACCCGCCTGCGATGCAGGAGGCCCGGTTCCGTTCCTGGGTCGGGAAGGTCCCCTGGAGGAGGGGCAGGCTGCCCACTGCAGTGGGCTTGGGCTCCTGGTGGCTCAGCTGGTAAAGAATCCGCCTGCAACGTGGGAGTGAAAGTCAAAGTGAGAGCCGCTCAGCCGTGTCCGACTCTTCGCCACCCTGTGGCCTATACAGTCCGTGGAATTCTCCAGGCCGGAATACTGGACTGGGGAGCCTTTCCCTTCTCCAGGGACCTTCCCAACCCAAGGATCTAACGCAGGTCTTCCTCATTGCAGGCGGACTCTTTACCAGCTGAGCCACAAGGGAAGCCCAAACATACTGGAGTGGGTAGCCTGCCCCTGCTCCAGGGGACCTTCCCTTCCCAGGAGTTGAACCGAGGTCTCCCACGTGGCAGGCAGACTCTTCGCCACTGCGCTGCCCCGGAAGCCCCCAGCGCGGGAGAGGCCGGCGCAGCCCCTGGGTGAGGAAGGCCCCTGGCCGAGGGCCCGGCAGCCGCCCCGGCTCCTGCCCGGAGAAGCCCGGGGACAGAGCAGCCGGGCGGGCTGCAGTCCAGCGCGGAGGCGACACGACTGAGCACATGCAGTGGAGAGCAGCGGTATCGTGAATGAACGCGAGGATGTCATCTCCGCTCTCCGAGAGCGTAAGGTCCAAGAGGAAGGACGAGAAAACTGCCTTCTACGGGAGTGCGCGCGCGCCACTGGAGCAGGACGCAGAGACACACGGACGGACAGACGGACGGAAGGGCTCCAGGAGGCGCAGCCAGGTCGGCCAAGGCACAGCGGCCGGCCCGGAGCCCCGCGTGCTTTCCGGGGGACCCGCGGGGAGGCGGAAGGCGGCCGGCTGGCCGGACGCGCAGCCCTCAGAGAAGGCCCGAGGGCGAAGCCTGCAGCGCAGAGGGAAACGGGGGTCACGTGGGCCTAAGAAGAGGGACGCCGAGCCATCGCCTCTCTTATTTCATTTTGCTTTTCCCCCTCTACCTCCAACAGTGAACGGTACCAAGATTTCAAGAGAAAACCAAAGCCCACAGTGACTGACCCTGACTCTGCGTTGTCACTTTCGCAGGTTTGTTTCCCTGCTGGATGTTAGCGCATTAAATCCGCAGGGGCTTTTCAGTGAGTGTTACATTTCCCCCTGTTTGCTAAATCAGATATTTTTTCCTGATTTATTTGCTTTCAGTACGCTGCTCTCTATTTTGGTGGGCAGTAAGCCATTCTGGCATTGAGGTAAAATGAATATTTTTAACAACGGGGTGGCCACATGGGGGATAAAGATAGATGGCAGCAACTAGGAAGCAACTTTTTTAAATATCATGATGTATCTGTTAAACATCAAGAATGAAAGAAATATTGAGAGATAGTCCCACTCTTAAAACAAGGTGACCAGCTTAGACTACAGATCTTTTTTAAAAAAAATATAATATCTGATACAAAAGAATTTAACGTATTTATGTTGTAAACATAAAATACATATAATGTCCTTGAGTGTATTACTCAATGAACACATTATGAATTGGCTGCATTTGGCTTTGTGCCTCTCCTCTGCCGTATCTCATCCCCTTCTCAATAAACCAGAGAGAAAGCACTGTTTTGAATTTCGTGTTTATCTTTTACCCTTAAAAAAACAGCTTAATTAAATGTTTGTGTCTTAAAATGTTGCTTAATCTGTGTGTTTGAGCCTCATCTTAATGGTGTCATACTGTTTAGGGTCTTTTAGAACTTCTCTTTTACTCAACGCCAGATTTCTAAGATCCATAGGTGACCAAGAATAACTGTGGATATATAAAAAAACAATCTATATATCCACCTCTTGATAGTGGATTTTTAAAGCTTCTAGTTCTTGGCTATTACAGACTGTTTTCCAGGAGCCCTGCCTTCTGGGCATGTGTACAAAAACTGCTAAAAATTAAAATAAACTGAACATCTTAGAATACAGGTCATTTTATATTTTAGATGTACATTAGATATGGATTATTCAGTTATAGTGTGTTTCCATGTTCAGATTTCCAAAATAATCCCAACTTATTTTCCAAAGTGATTTTCTAATTTACCTCTCAAAAACCACTATATGAGAATTCCTTTGATCCATATCTTCTCCAAGACCTTATGAACTAAAGCAGTGAAAGTGAAAAGGAAAAAAAAAAGATTTAGGCTGTATTTAGGAGATAAAAGCAGAGACATTACTTTCTCAACAAAGGTCCATCTAGTCAAGGCTGTGGTTTTCCCAGTGGTCATGTATGGGTGTGAGAGTTGGACCATTAAGAAAGCTGAGCACTGAAGAATTGATGCTTTTGAACTGTGGTGTTGGAGAAGACTCTTGAGAGTCCCTTGGACTGCAAGGAGATCCAACCAGTCCATCCTAAAGGAGATCAGTCCTGGGTGTTCATTGGAAGGACTGATGCTGAAGCTGAAACTCCAATACTTTGGCCACCTGATGCAAAGAGCTGACTCACTGGAAAAAACCCTGATGCTGGGAAAGATTGGGGGCAGGAGGAGAAGGGGACCTCAGAGGATGAGATAGTTAGAGGGCGTCACCCACTCGATGGACATGAGTTTGAGTAAACTCCGGGAGTTGGTGATGGACAGTGAGGCCTGGCGTGCTATGGTTCATGGGGTTGCAGAGAGTTAGACACAACTGAGCGACTGAACTGAACTGAACTGAACTGAGGAGATTAAACACACAAAGATGTCCTGGATAAGAAGGAAAAGTCAAGATGACAATATTTACTTGTTAATATGTACCAATATAATAATATTTCAATTTGATTATAATTCATATTTCCCTGATGGCTGAAGAGACTGAATACTTTTTTATGGCTATTGACCATACACGTACATGTCATTTGCTCATTTTTGTTTTGTTTGCATATATGTTGTTCCCATTGATTGGTAATGCTAGTGGTAGAGAACTGTCCTGACAATGCAAGTGACATAAGAGACGCAGGTCTGATCCCTGGGAAGATCCGTGGGTCAGGAAGATCCCCCGGAGAAGGAAATGGCAACCCACTCCAGTGTTCTTGCCTGGGAAATGCCATGGACAGAGGATCCTGGCAGGTTACACAAAGTTGGACATGACTGAAGTGACTCAGCATGCACCGATTGGTAAAAGTTTTATTTAAATAATCTGGGTATTAAAGTTTTGTTGGTTACACATATGATGAGTATATTCTGCTACTTTGTCGTCTTTTCATTTTATGGTATTTCTTGGTAAACATAAGTTATTAATTTAATATGTCCTCTGTCCACGAAATTCTCCAGGCAAGAATACTAGAGTGGGTGGCCTTTTCCTTCTCCAGGGGTTCTTTCCAAGCCAGGGATTGAACCCAGGTCTCCTGCATTGCAGGCGTATGCTTTACCATCTGAGCTACTAGGAAAGCCTTATTAAAATTAATCAATCATTTATTTATGGTTAGAACTTTCTGTACCTTGTTTATCAAAACCTTCTCTGCCCCCAAACCAGAAAACATGTTCTTCTCTATTTTTTTCCTAAAGTTCTTATCTCCTTAAGTCCATCCACACTAGTGTGTAGTATGAGGCAGGAATTCAGTTTCGGTTTCTGGAATGGACGCCCAGTTGTCTCAGCACTGTTTATTGAGCAGTTCTTCTTTTTCTCCATTGATCTTCAATGCACCCCAGGCTAGATGTTTCCTGTGGCCCATGGCACTCATTGATTTCCCCTTCTTGCTCTCCCCTTTATCACAGAAGCTAGAAACCTAGGAATTGAATTTTCCAAACTTCTTTGCCAGCAAGGTTTGAGATGTGGTTTAGATGCAGTCAGAGAAATTCACTTTTATAAAAAAAACTTGGAGAACAGTAGGGGGGTAGAAGCCATTCATTCCCAGCAACAATGGCAGAGGAAACAGACGTAGGGAGGCAGGAAGCTCAATTTTATTTTACTTTAGGAGCAGATGGGCTCAGAATTTCTATGCTAGTCACCTGTCTGCGGTTGCAGTTTGGAGATGTTAAAGGTGTGTCCCAGTTTGCTGACCTCTGGGTAGCAACCAAATATTTCTGACTCTCTGGATGGCTGTAGCCGTGAACTATAAAGGTGATGTACTCAGTGTCCAAAACTTTTGTACTTCTAGCCCTTCAATTATTCACATAACTCCTTTTCCTGTTTTAAATTCCTCCTACTTAAAATACTGAGTAATTTCTGTTTCCCTTATTTTGCCCTAAGAGACAGCCCTCTATCAAATATCATATTTCCATTTATAAGTGGGTCTCCTGGGTTTTCCATTATGCATTGTTGATCGGTTTGTCTACCCATGAGGCAGTAGCACACTGCCTTGATTAAAGCTTTCAAGCCAACCTTGGCATCAGTAAAGCAAGTCTTTTCCCCCAATATTCACAAATGTCCCAGCTGTTCTTAGCTCTTTGCTATTCTATATCTACTCTAGAATAACATTTTAAATGTACGTTTTTTAGAAGAAGACATATTTTTTATTAGAGCTTCATCAAATCTATAGACAAGTTTTAGTGAAATCAGCATGGATTCACATTCTAGAAGAATCATTCTAGTAACCTTAAGTGTATTAGGTTTATAAAGGTCAAACCTAGGGAATTTTGAGAAGACCACCTAGAAAGCCAATATGGGCAGTTGGTGAAATGAAATTATGGCAGAGAGAAGGAAGAGATTTCTGCTATTTTCGGGAGATAAAACAGGCAAAGGTGTACTGGCTAAGATGGAAAATGCAGAATGGATTAGGTTTTCTTCTGGGCCTCCGGGCACTACTCTTTAAGTGCAGAAGCTGTCTGCTTAGAACAAGGACCGTGAGACACTTTTGGAGCATACTGGCTCCCGGGGACTAAGAGATACTCAAGCGAACGAGAGCCTGCAGCTCCGCAGAGAGAACTGAGCTGTCTGTTTGGAGGTATGAGGACGGTGGAGCTCAGTGTTGAAACACACGGACACTTGGGAAGAGACCTCCGGGAACCCTGCCATCCTAGAGGGATCCCAAGAGAAGAGAGCCAATCGGGGCGGCCTGGACAAGGGGCTGGAGACACGAGAGGACGACCAGAGAAGAAAACTGTGAGGAGAGCCGACAGGAGGGAACTTTAAGAAACAGGGAGTTGTTACATCCTGAGATAATTACAAGGAGGAAGAAACAGATCCACTGGATTTAGTAGCATGAAGTTAACTGGTGGAAATAATTTCATTGCTGTCTTGGGGACAGGAGACAATTGTTGGCAGAGGAGCCGTAAATGGCCGGTGAGGAAGAGAGCTGGGAATGTAAATGGCTCTTCAGGAAGTTCGGTTGCAAAGGTTAAGAGACATCCAACAGTGGCTAGAGGGAGATATGGGGTCAGAGGATGTTTTTTTTAAAGAACATGTGTGTATTTGAAGGGAGCACACGGAATGCCTAGTAGACGACTGATGGCCCAGGGTCTGGGTCAAGTCACAAGGCAAACTCCAAGGCAGGTGGCCGGACAGATGAGTCTGACTTTGGCAGTGAGCTCAAAGAAAGACTGGGAAAGCATGAGTCTTGGTGCAAATCCACTGTGTCGGTGGTTTTGGATCGTGGAGGACGTGATTCCTTATTTTTCTTAATGAACAAAAAGGTGGGTATACATGCTGAGAGCAGGAGAAAACGGGGCAGAGAAATGAATCTGGAGACGGTCCCAAATGTCCGGAATAGCCAAAGAGAGGACAGGGAGAAGCAGCTGCCTGGCTGCAGGGAGAACGGCTCCGGCAAAGCGCGGCCACGGTCGCAGCGTTTGTGGAAGCTGCTGGTCTGCTCCCTCGGAGCGCGGGAACCGGGGGCCGGCCGCTTGGTTTCACCCCAGGCCTCTCACACAGAATCCTCCACGTTAGACCGAAAGCGAGTAAACGCTGTGTGCTCTCCCTTGACTTGCGCTGGAAAGCAGGCGAAGTGGCAGCTGGTCGCTGTAGTCACTAAGGTGTGTCTGAGTCTTTGCAGCCCCAAGGACTGCAGCACACCAGGCTCCTCCGCCCTGCAGTGTCTCCCAGAGCGCATTCAAACTCGCGTCCACTGAGTCAGCGATGCCATCCGACCATCTCATCCTCTGCCACTCCTTCTCTCTTTGCCTTCCATCTTTCCCAGCATCAGGGTCTTTTCCAATGGGTCGACTCTTCACATCAGGCGGCCAAAGTACTGGAGTTTCAGCAATCCTTCCAATGAGTGTTCAGGGTTGGTTTCCTTTAGGACTGACTAGCCTGAGACCAAACCGGTAAATCCTAAAATGGGAGCTAAGATTGCCACAATTAGACCCACAGGAAACAGAAGCGAGATTGAACAACGGTGCGTGGCAGACTGAAAAGACAGAATATTTGTGTAGGAAAATGTTGTTTATCTTTGGCAGCTTTGAGCTACACTAAGAGGCACTGATACGTAGCCAGGAGCAACAATTATTCTTTAAATGGGGTTTTCAAGTTAGACAGCACTATTACTAATGTCAGCTGAAAACCATGCAGGAGAAACCAGTGTCCCAAATGGGTTCATACAGTATGGTGATTAACCAACTCCAGCCAACAGATCAGATATCCTGCTCTTTGAGAAACTTAATAAAACTCTAGGACTTACTGATTTTGCTCTTCCTCTAGGCAGAAATATGCCAAGAATATACACAGAGAAAATAAATAATCCCAAGCTTTTGTAAGAGAGCTAAAGCAAATGTGGAGTTACAGACTCTCAGAGTGAACCCACGGATAGGCTGGTTCAGCATGCAGCTAATAGGATAAAGATTCATGGCCAGGTGCTTGTCTTAACAAAGATGAAACACCTATCATATGACCTGGAGGTTTTTTCCTCTAAAATGTACCCAGGATAGTGGAGAGAGAAGAGCAAGTTATTACTCGATGTGCTGATAAACCATCTGTGAAGCAGAGATCCGTCAGATGTCTCCTGAGAGGCAGTTCTAGAAGGTTCCTGCGGAATGGCTTGATACTTCGTTAATCATGGAGACTCCAATAGCACCGCTGCTCTTAGAAAATGTGAGGGGCTGGGACACAGAGCCCAGAGGGGAGTGGTGGACACCAGAGCTTATCCACTGCCCTTGACATGAGGGCAAAGGGCATCGGGTGCAGGGCCATGGGACGGGACTGGCTCAGCTGGTCGCCGGTCGCCCACCCAGCAAGTTAGAAGTGATCTTCTGACCAACAGGGACAGTGAATAGACTAGAAGACTGCTTCTCAATTTATTTTATCCAGGGCACAGAGGAACTGCCATCCATAGTGAAAATCAGGGAGAAAAAAGATACAAGAATGTTGGGAGGGGTCAGGCCAGTTGAGAGGCCGATGGAAAGAGAAACGTGGCTCAGAAAATGAAAAGAAAGAGGAGGGATTCCTTGTCGATGCCTGCGTAGGCCTCTCCTCGCTCCCCTGCTTGTTGTTATGGGCGAACCCCTGTCCCCTGTGTGCCCACGGCCAGGATGGAGCTGTGCTGAAATAGCATTTCCAGAACTCGTTGCCAACTTTTCATCTGCTCCTCCCAGAAGAAGGGATGAGTCATCTGCCTAGTAGACACTCTACCCTCAGCAAGCTGTTGACAGAAAGCAGCCTCTTTAATCTGATTATAGATTATGGAAGACTTCCACAATAAGTGTCACGTGTCATGGGAGGTTTCTGTAGTGCATATGAAAACCTCTCTTCCTGCTTAAGACCGGGGACAAAAAAGGATGTCAGTTATTCCTGACTCTGTCATTCACTGGAGGCGTGAGGCAGTGAAGTGGGGAATAAAAATAGAACATGTAAGTCTTGCAGTATGTCAGTCTCTGAGCTGCAATAATAGATCACCACAGGCTGGGTGGCTTATAAACGGTAAACCATTCGTCATGGTTCCCGAGGCTGAAAGTCCAAACCTTGAACTGGGAGGGCTGGCGTCTGGCGAGGACCTGTAGCCTGGTCACCCCAGGGCAGAAGGTGCACCGTGCTCCCTGGGGTCTCTTTCACACGGGCACCAACCCATTCACGGAGGCCCACCTCGTGACCTCATCACCTCCTCCAGGCCCCTCCTCCCACTATTAAACTATGCCATTACAGGTTAGGCTTCAGTGTATGAATTTTTAAAGGGACAGATACAAACATCCAGTCTACAGCAGAACGAAAGAAAACTGTTCTTATTCACTGACGATGTAATTATTTGCATTGTAAACTTCTGAAACTAAAGCCAACAAAGTAATACATTTAACAATGTTTCCCAAAATAAACTCAATATTCTGTTCAGTTCAGTTCAGTCCCTCAGTCGTGTCTGACTCTCTGCGACCCCATGAATCGCAGCAGACCAGGCCTCCCTGTCCATCACAAACTCCTGGAGTTTACTTAAACTCATGCCCATCAAGACGGTGATGCCATCCAGCCATCTCATCCTCTGTCTTCCCCTTCTCCTCCTGCCCCTAATCCCTCCCAGAATCAAGGTCTTTTCCAATGAGTCAACACTTTGCATCAGGTGGCCAAAGTACTGGAGTTTCAGCTTCAGCATTAGTCCTTCCAATGAACACCCAGGACTGATCTCCTTTAGGATGGACTGGTTGGATCTCCTTGCAGTGCAAGGGACTCTCAAGAGTCTTCTCCAACACCACAGTCCAAAAGCATCAATTTTTTGGCGCTCAGCTTTCTTCACAGTCTGACAACTCTCACATCCATACATGACCACTGGAAAAACCATACCCTTGACCAGATAGACCTTTGTTGGCAAAGTAATGTCTCTGCTTTTTAATATGCTATATAGGTTGGTCAAAACTTTCCTTCCAAGGAGCAAGGGTCTTTTAATTTCTTGGCTGCAGTCAGCATCTGCAGTGATTTTGGAGCCCCCCAAAATAAAGTCTGACACTGTTTCCACTGTCTCCCCATCTGTTTTCCACGAGGTGACGGGACTAGATGCCATGATCTTAGTTTTCTGAATGTTGAGCTTTAAGCCAACTTTTTCACTCTCCTCTTTCACTTTCATCAAGAGGCTCTTTAGTTCTTCTTCACTTTCTGCCATAAGCGTGGTATCACATGCATATCTGAGGTTATTGATATTTCTCCCAGCAATCTTGATTCCAGCTTGTGTTTCTTCCAGCCCAACGTTTCTCATGATGTACTCTGCATATAAGTTAAATAAGCAGGGTGACAATATACAGCCTTGACATACTCCTTTGCCTATTTGGAACCAGTCTGTTGTTCCATGTCCAGTTCTAACTGTTGCTTCCTGACCTGCATACAGGTTTCTCAAGAGGCAGGTCAGGTGGTCTGGTATTCCCATCTCCTTCAGAATTTTCCACAGTTTATTGTGATCTATACAGTCAAAGGCTTTGGCATAGTCAATAAAGCAGAAATAGATGTTTTTCTGGAACTCTTTTGCTTTTTCAATGATCCACTGGATATTGGCAATTTGATCTTCTGGTTCCTCTGCCTTTTCTAAAACCAGCTTGAACATCTGGAAGTTCATGTTTCATGTATTGCTGAAGCCTGGCTTGGAGAATTTTGAGCATTACCTTACTAGCATGTGAGATGAGTGCAATTGTGCGGTGGTTTGAGCATTCTTTGGGATTGCCTTTCTTAGGGATTGGAATGAAAACTGACCTTTTCCAGTCCTGTGGCCACTGCTGAGTTTTCCAAATTTGCTGGCATATTGCGTGCAGCACTTTCACAGCATCATCTTTCAGGATTTGAAATAGCTCAACTGGAATTCCATCACAACTCAATATTAAGAATCAGTAAATTATATATAATAGCAGCATGGAATTAGGAAGGTTTTTTAAGTCAGAACTTGTACGATAGCATTAAAAAATTCATCAAATACATTCAAGGAAAAATGTGTAAACCTGCCATAGAGAAAACTAAAAAGCATACTGAAAGAAATTTAATACTTAAATACATAGAAGGATGTTTCACATTTATGGATTGGAATAATCATTATTATAAAACTTCATTTTTCCCCAAACTAATTCAGTATAATCCCAGTTAAAATTCCAGCTTTACTTATAGAGATGCCAAGAGCCAAGAACAGGACTGTCTTGTAGAACAGAATGAGACGCTTTATAGGATCAGACATCAAGGCATCATAAAGACTCAGTAATTAAGGAAGCATTGTCTTAGCACATGGGTGGACAATTAGATATCAGTGAAACAGAATGGAGAACTGAGAGTCAGACTCATACTTGCATGATCTCCTGATTTTTGGCTAAAGTTCTACTATAACAGAGAAGGAAAAAGATGGTCTGTTCAGTAAATAGCACCAGATCAATTGCACATACATGGCCGGGAAGTACAGCTTCACCCCACCACACATCATACGCAAGAACCTACTCCAGACAGATTGCAGACGTACATGTGAAAGATTGGAGAAGGAGATGGCAGCCCACTCCAGCATTCTTGCCTGGAGAAGCCCATGGACGGAGGAGCCTGGCGGGCTACAGTCCACGGGATTGCAAAGAGCCAGACACGACTGAGTGACTTCACCTTTCACTTTTTCACCTTCATGTGAAAGATGAAAAAACAATTCTAGAAAAATATACCAAGAATATTTTAATCTTTGCTTAGGGCAAGCAAAGATGTACTAAACAAAAGATAACACAAAATTGGACTGTATTGAAAACCGTGTGGCAGTAACTATCGAAGCTGGATGTATAGATTTTCTGTGAACAAGAAATTCCTCTCCTAGAGGTATTCCCAGCAGAAATATGCACATATGTATACCAAATGTGTGCCTAAGTCATGTACACAATGTTCTTAAAAGCTTTATTTCCTAAGAGACCCAAACGGAAAACAACCCAAACATTCATAGACAGGAGAATAAATCAATGTGGTACATTCCTATGATGGCATATTATTAGTACAGTAATAAATAAAATTACTACTACAAGCTGTGACTTGGGTGAATTTCAGAGACATAATGTTGAGGGAAAAACCCAGAAACAAAAGAGCATGTATTCTGTGATTCTATTTTTATAAAACTAAAAAATATGTTAAGCTAACTTGTTTGTAGAGAAGATAGAATAGTGGTTAATCTGTAGGTTGTATAGTTACTAACAGATGACTTGAAGACTGTGGGTGAGCTAATATAGTGCTCTAATTCTTGATTATGGATATATCCACTTTGTAAAAATCCATCAAGTTATGCACTTAAGATTAAGGCATTATTATATGTGGTTTATAGATCAGGCAAAATACAAAGTAATAACTACAAATACAAGTTGGATTTCTCTCTCTCCCTGAGAATTCCTTCTCCTGCTCAAGCAAGAGGAACATATATACCTCTTGCTTTTACACAATTATGAAGATTTGAAAGATTCAAATGGGTTGTTGCCTGAGGTCGTGGGGTTTCATGGAAAAGGAATGAAACATCTCAGTCCAGGTACCTGAAATCTTATCTGGCAGGCTTGTGACCTTGAGAAGTATTTCAGTGTTAACCTCAGCCTCTTCATCTGTAGAACAGTAGTAATAATACTCCAATATCCTCCTTCAACCACTGTGGAAAACAATTTTCTGTTCACATCTAAAATTCTCGCACATTTTTAAAACCTTTCTTATTCTTGTTAAAGCCCGAGCAGACTTTAAGTACCCTTCCCTGCTTCTCCATCCATACTTTGTACACGTTCACTTACAGTATTAGATTTTGCAAGCTTCCACCCAAAGGGAACATGTAGAAGTTTCTAGAAGACAAGGATGGTGCTTTTTTATATTTTTTATCCCTGGAACACAGCCCAATGCCTGACACATCAGTGCTCAATAAATTCTCGATTAAATAAAAGAATTAATGAATGAATTACTAGGTCTACCTTACCCTTCTAACCAAGTGACTATAACTTGTGGATTGACACTAATGAGAAAAGTGAAGTCGTTCAGTCAGGTCTGTCTCTTTGCGACCCCCGTGGACTGGAGCCCACCAGGCTCCTCTGTCTATGGGATTTTTCCAAGCAAGAATACTGGAGTGGGTTGCCATTTCCTGCTCCAGGGGATCTTCCCCACCCAGGGACTGAGCCCGGGTCTCCCGCTTTGCAGGCAGATGCTTTACCCTCTTATGATATATGCAGAGGTAAATCAGCGTATTCCAGTGCGCAGGAGTAGGTCGCAAAATTGCATCCAGTTTGTCTTATTCACTCATGAAGGAATATAGAACAGACCTAGTTGACTTTTGAAGACCTATTTTAACTGAAGGGTTTAAAAAACATTCTCAGAATCTTTGCTGAAACTTGTGAACTCTGCAAAGACAGACAACTGACTGAACAAAATAGGAATCCAGACAGAAGTGACAATCAAACACTTGTCATAGAGGCAGAAGCAGTGCTTAAGACGAGAAGCCCTCAGGTCTGAAACGCAGCCTGTCTGCTCCAAAACTCAGGGGGTGGGTAAATAATGTGAACGGAAGCCAGCGTATCCCATCACTACTAATGAGGCAGCTAGACTCTCCGCTGAACACACATTGATGAGCTGCGGTGCTGACAAGCCGCTGCAGAAACACTTACCCGTCTCTTCTGTGAAGAAGTGGATGCCCACACGGTCTCCTCTCTGTGCAGACTGCGCCTGCCTCTTTCTGGTGTATGGTGTACTGGGTGACTTATACTTTTTATTTTGATCTCATAGGATAAATTTGGACAGACTATATTCCATCAATATTGCCATCACTGCCCACAGTAGCAGCATCATCATATTTTTCCTCCAGACCATTCGCCATCACTTTTTTGAACTCAGCACAATTTTTAAAAATGCATGGGAAGGAACTTACCTGACTCCAGGGATTTGAATCTAGCCTGTAGAACACTTCACCTCTAAGTCAGTAGTTCAAATCCAGCCTGGAGTGAAGAGGATAAAAATATTTCCAGGGTGTTATGTGCTTAAATCAAGTTTAAGCCTTGATGCAGCTCCCCGAGGCAAAGGATTAGCAATATATTTTAGCATCTTGTTCACAGCCCTGAAGCGAGAACAAGGCCTACAGACCCAGGAGAACAAACCAGCTCTCTATCCCAACATCCAGCAGCATCATTCAGACCTCAGTCAGGGTCCTATTGGGCCCTCTCCAGAGGTGCCAAGAAGATTTTCACTCACCATTACTTCCGAACACTTAAACCATTACTTCCCACCACTGGGATGCTGGGAAACAAAGCTGAGAATTTATAAAGAGAAAGCCATTCAATGTTTTGCTTCTCAAAGACTAAGATGCTTCAAAAAGAACAAGTGCAGGGGGAGAAATTTAAATTCAGAATTACATACTTTCATATATGTGGTATGAATACATAGTAATTTCCATGGTGAACTTTAAGCTGTTGCCCAGGGAAAATATTCACCCGATCATGAACGTAATGAAGTTCCTATAAATATGATACATGCCCTCCTTGCATACCAAATTAATGCTGGAGACACTGCTGAATCACAATCTCCTAGTTCTGAATTTCTGTAAAGACATCAGCTATCAAGGCGAAGTGACCACCAGCAGTAGTAAATCACAACAAACTCAAGCCAGATATACCTTATATGTGAACAGCTCCATCACCAAGCAAATTAAAATCTTGATATATCACCACTGCTAAAATTTGCCAAACACGATTACATAGAGCCTTACCTTTCTACTATCACCTCAAGCAATTCCTAATGTTTTATTCAGGTCTGTGTCTGAGATAACCTTATCGCTTGACCAAAGGGGTATAAAGGAATGGTGTTCTGGCTATGATTTGATCAAAGGGAACAGTCCCTAGTGTGAAAATTAGTAATTACTTATAACTGAAGTGAAAGTCGCTCAGTCATGTCTGACTCTTTGCAACCCAATGGACTATGCAGTCCATGAGATTCTCCAGGCCAGAATACTGGAATGGGCTGCCTTTCCCTTCTCCAGGGGATCTTCCCAACCCAGGGATCAAACCCAGGTCTCCTGCATTGCACGTGGATTCTTTACTAGCCGAGCCACAAGGGAAGCTCAATTACTCCAAGCTCCCCCTAAACTTTGCCATCACCACGTTGCAAAAGCTTGAATGAGAAATATCAACTATCTGTTCTATCTCTTCATCTGCAGAACAAAGGTGGGAAGGGGAAATTATGAGTAATTCTGGAAGTGTCCTTCCAATTCCACATTCTAGAAAATGTGAAACAAGCTTTTAAGAGCCTCTTTAAAAAGTTTAGCTGTTCTAAATTAGCTCTACATCTTTTTAAACTGAGATACAAAAGTGTTTCTTATATGCATTAAATTTTTATTTTAAAAGAGTGAGTAGTATATATTAATTGTCAAGTGATGTTTAGGAATATTTTTTTCTTCAATTCACAAGCCTATCTTTATTCCAGTTATAATACTAAAAATTAAAATATGATGGGAGTCCAAGAATGCTGCTTAGTCACAGTCAAAATAAAAACATTAAAAATCTAAGGAAAACCATTAATGCTTGCCCCAACTTGGCAGATCACCTGATTCACATTCCCTAATTCCCTCATTTACTCAGCCAGCCAACCAGTGTTTATTCAGCACCCAGTATGTGCTGCACACTCTGGCAAACGCCACAGTTACAAAGAAAAACAAACTGCTGTCCCAAGGAGCTTCCAATCTCCTGAACAGTTTGACAGAAAGCAGAAAATAATCTGTCAACTCAGTTATCCCTGAGGAGGACCTCAGTTCAGTAAATCAGGGAGAGATGGTGATTACATACATGTTTTTTCTAGGCCAATTATCATTTACTCTGTGCTACCTCGGTGTCAGGAATAGACCCGAGTACTGATAGGTGTGTGGCGTCTCCCTCGCATCTGCCTTTGGGCTTATTCTAAAACCACTTTGTGCTCACCCCTGTTTTTATTTGTTATCCCACTTTAACCCATGTTATTTTGGAGTATTTTATGTATCATTTTAGTCTGCTTAAAATCATTTCTAGAAAAATGTAATGTATAAATAAACAAACTCAAACACTGCCAAATTTATACAAACGCTTAATTCCAGAAGGCTTTACACAAACTGAATTTTTCATAAGCCAAAAATATCTTCCTTTCTTTAAAAACCTTAAGTTGCCATTTTAAATCAACCGCTCTATGCTAAGGAACTATCTCTGCACTCTGGATGCAAGTGGTCCTTCCTCTGTCATGATTAAAATGAGAGAAAAGAAGGGGAGGAAACACCCAGATAAAACTGGGCCGCTGACTCCGAAACCCCACGGACTGAGCACTCCCAGCTTCTCTGTCCTTCACTGGCTCCCGGAGTTTGCTCAGACTCACGTCCATTGAGTTGCTGACGCCATCCACCCATCTCATCCTCTGTCACCAAACCTGTGGTGGTGGGAGCTAATTCCCAGAGGCTGCTGAGACCACCGGGGGCCTGGAGCAAAGACCAAACAAGTGGCCGTCAACTTGATGCATTCACTGGCAGACAGTCCTTATGCCTGTGTTTCCAATTAGAAACCACAATTTTCCCATCTCTTAAAATGCCCTAGGCCCTTTAGAGGGACCCGGGGAAGTGCCGCGAGAAGCTCTGCCCTCAGTGACTGCATTTTGCATTCCCGTGACCTGGGCTTACAGGGTAGGTTACAAGCATGAGCTTCTGGAGCAAGGAATGTGTCACGCGCTTTGTAAGCTTCCAGAACCTAGAACGATGCCCGGGGTACAGTCAGTGCTTGATCAACGCTCAGGATTAAAAGACAGTATGGGCTCCAGAGGACAGTTCAATCCATCAGAAGGCTCCAATGCCTATAACCAGTTCAGAAATATATGAGCGTACAAGACATTTTGTCCAATGCTTTGTACGTCTCTTCTGTCTCCTGTACTGGCCGGCAGGTTCTTCACCACTAGTGCCATCTGGGAAGACCTTTGTGATTTATACATGAGTTTTATTTCTAATGAAAGTTTTGCTGAGAAACAAATGCTTGCCTGAAAGTGTATTTTCTTAAGCTGAAAAGATTCTAACTTCTTTGAGTAAGTTCAATAGATGCAGTAAAGATGATGAAGTTATCATAAATTAGTTCCAGACCTCACACTTTCTGTAGCCATTAACACTAAAGTAAGCTTGGATGGAGAAGAGGAGACAGGAGGTGGGGATAAAAAGGGACGTTTACTATTTTTACAAATTTTTGCACCATCCAAGTAAGTTATTAAAATGCTTATCGTCAACTAGATCAAAGCATTATTGCCTATATACATTTTCAAAGGTATAACTTTCCATTAAAAAATGTCATTTGCTTCCGTGTGACCACATCTGTGGAGATTTAAGGCTACGTATATAGACTACATGCTTCAAAAACATTTTAAAAGCTAAAATATTGATAAAATAATGTTTAAATGCTAATTAGAATGCAGGAAATTTAGTGATTTAAAATAAAATTGCATTAATAATGCAAAGCTCTGATGGAGCTAAGAGTATAGAACAAAGACTTTGGGAAGAACTGAGCTTAAATCAAGAGTTAAATGAATCCTTTTGGAGCTGGGATGGCCTTTATCCAGAGAAAGGGAAGTCTTGATTCCCAGGGATGAAGAGTGTGCTCGCTGTCGAGGAGGAGGTCTGGGTAAAGCCACTCGCCTGGCAGACCTGCTGGTCCACTGGGGGCCAGCTTCTTCCTTCCTGTGTCCTAGCAGTTGACGCAGAGGGTTTACTTAAATCTGACTGGTTTATACTATGGACTTCATATGGGAGTCTGGAGTCATTCACTGTGATCAAATCAAAGGGACTAAGAATTTTGCTCTCAGTCTAAGCTTCACTGTCAGGCCAACCCAAACCTCTGATGGCTGTATCTGGATCTAACCAAATATCCTGGGGGCTAAGGGCGGCGGGGACAGCACGGTGATGAGGTCAGTGTTTCCAGCATAGCCCAGACTGAGGGGCCGTTGCAAAGCCAAAGCCCAGTTTTGAAATATTTTATTCTTAGGCTCATGATTATGATCTTAGAAATGACTACTAGGAAGCATCACAAGCAATCAGGAGGATTCTTCTTGGAAGAAAATGGAGCCTATTTTGAGGTAATTACACTGAAAATGACACCATGTTTTTTAATTTGCTGTATCTGCTCACCTTTTTCTTGCCCCCTAACTCTCACACATAAATGGTGCAGAATCCTAAGAGTCCATCTTTTTTTTTTTTAAGGAAACAGAACAAAAGGCTTTTTACTAAAAATTTTACATAAATGATCTTGTCACAGGCTTGTTGTTTTTCCAAGAAACATTTATTGACTGTCATATGCCAAACCTAGTGCTGATAGCTTCAGAGAAGAAGAAAGAAAAAATATATGTGTAGTGCCTGCCCTCATGAAGCTTATGTTCTAATGACAAAAATAATGCAAAAAAAAAAAAGCTATAAATATAGGAAGAGACTCAAAACGTGGACAGAGTATTAAGGGCGTAAGTAACAAAGGAACCAACCTCTTCTGTTGGATCTGAAGTTCAGGATCTGAAGTTCAAGGTGAAGTGTGAAAGGCGAGCCGAGGTTTTTCAGGTGAACAGTGGGGCTCGGCGTTTGCAGGCTGGGGAGATAGCACAGGTGGATTCCCAGAAACAGGAGGAAGCCTGAGAGGCTGCAGGTGCTAAAGGACGGCACGGTGATCGCTGCTGCTGCTGAGTCGCTTCAGTCGTGTCCGACTCTGTGCGACCCCATAGACGGAAGCCCGCCAGGCTCCCCCGTCCCTGGGGTTCTCCAGGCAAGAACACTGGAGTGGGGCGCCACTGGCTCCTCCAAGGCACGGTGATTAGAATGAGAACAAGGGAGAGACTGCCCGCTGTGCAGTGCCCGACACACGGTAAGCTGTCTCCAGACTTGATCGCTAAGTGCCTCAGAAGTTACCAAGGAATAGGGAAGGATGGCTTATCGACGCCTATTATCATTTCCAGAGGAGACAAAAATTGCTACTGATGGCAACCTGCGTCTGGAGACACATTTCATGCATAACGTTTCATTTAAAATTCTGCAACATATTCACATTTTTCAGACAACTTATAACAAAGGAAACGTTAAATGGACGTTTTCCTAGAAGCCAAAGCCCAGTGCAAATGTTCCCACTAGTTAGCCTTTCCTAATGTCCATAACAGGATATGGCCCTCATGAGGAAACCGAAATAACAGATTAAAATGAACACACCAGTAGGATCAGACATATTACACTATTGGGACTGAGATGGTGAAGGGGGACGTCAGAATCATTTAGCATCCTTGCCGTCAGCTCCTTTTATGCTACCGGGGCAAAGCAGGAAGTGAAGAGAGATTTCCTCCAATCAGCCAGAGTGGCTCCTCCCTCAGTCAGTCCTTCAATCTGGGGCAAGGGGAGGCGTTTCCGCCCCTAACCCCAGAGCCACTGCAGAGCCCTGGAGCGGGCGCCTGGAGCCGCCAGTTCTGTTTGTTACACTCATGTGATTCATTCTTCAGGTCTCTTCCCCTGGGAAAAAAGACTCCCAACACACAAACAGTTCCCTCTTCTTGCTCAAAGAGGAATTCCTTTCACTGGGGACAAAAATTTCCATCCACAGTCAAAGCTTTTAAGGCAAAAGCTCCCGAAGAGCTAAGAGCTCTCAGTTCAGTTCAGTTGCTCAGTCGTGTCCGACTCTTTGCGACCCCATGGACCGCAGCACGCCAGGCCTCCCTGTCCGTCACCAACTCCTGGAGTTTACTCAAACTCATGTCCATTGAGTCGGTGATGCCATACAGCCATCTCACCCTCTGTCATCCCCTTCTCCTCCTGTCCTCAATCTTTCCCAGCATCAGGGTCTTTTCCAATGAGTCAAATCTTCGCATGAGGTGGCCAAAATATTGGAATTTCATCTTCAACATCAGTCTTTCCAATGAACACCCAGGACTGATCTCCTTCAGGATGGACTGGTTGGATCTCCTTGCAGTCCAAGGGACTCTCAAGAGTCTTCTCCAACACCACAGTTCAAAAGCATCAATTAAGAGTCCTAGCTCAACTCTTTCAAGGACTCTCCCCTAAAGCCTTGCTAGGTGCCTCACAGACCTCTCTTGACTCTGAAAGCCCTTTCTTACAGCATCTTTTTCTTGAACAGGAAGAGACTGCAAATGGCAGGGAGAGGGAGTCACAGTCACTTCGGGGGATGGGGGAGAAGAGACAGAAACGCGTGTCTGGAGCCTGGCCCAGGAGGGACCCTCACTTTCCAGGCAGCCCGCTAAGGGAACCACAGGTTTGGTTCTTTCCGAAAATGTCCTCCAAAACAACAAGAAACACCAGAGAGGTGGTGTTTCACCCACCAGGCAAAATTTATGCCAAGACTGTTATGATCACTGAATGGGGAATAAAGGCATAAACTCAAGTCTTACCAGGAAGGAAAAGCAAGAGGAAGAAAACAGTCCCCCACCCCCCAAAACTGCATCACTGCAAGTAGGTGTCTGGCTTCACTGTATTTCAAATTGGGTTTGCAACATAGTTTTGTTCTCTTCTTGAAAGGGCTAATTATACCGATGTTTCCAAAGAAACACGTGGCTGTTACAGTCATTTTATTAGCATGTTTTCCAGAGAGCTGCTGTGAATTAAAAGCAAGGCCAGTTTCATTCAAACAATATTTGGTTGTTTTATTTTCAAACTCTGAAAGTAAGAGCATTCATATTTATAGATCCCTGTGTACACATAGAGATTGCAGAGAAGCAGCCAATGTCTGCCTTTGGCTCTCCTTCCAAGGATACTGGAGGAATTACTCATGCACAAATAAGTACAAATAGCTGCCTTTGCAATAGTATGGAGCCAACGTATGAAAATACAGAGATTTCAAGTGGCACCAGTGTGCAAAGGCATGTATTTGTTTAGCTGTTTATTAGATCTGTGAAATTGTGCTTTCTTGGTGCTATAGACTCATCAGGGAGACACTGCAACATCATGTTTAATTTAAATAGATTGCAAACAACCTTGACTGCCATATATTAGCATCAGAAACTCACCATAATAAAAAGAAGGTTTTTCCTCACTGCGGCTTTGCAATCAGGGCAGGCAGACAAAATTCTACAAATAAGGACCCTCCAAGGGAAGTGTCTACTCCTCTGTCCCTAAAGACTGAATTTCTAAACTATCGATGGAGTGCTTCAAGTCATTGTAACTGTGATGATGGCCCAAGGGGAGAGGTGCAATTTCCAAGGCTGGGTTGGGGTCTTTAGGGACTTGAAGGCAGTGTCTCCCGTAGAATTATACTAGGAATGGAAAAGAAAGCCTGGGCACTTGGGACCTAGCATCCCTGTGGCTTACCCCACTTAGCAGTCACCTGGGAAATGCTATATTCCCGGGGACTCTCAAAGATACAATAACTCAAATGATAACACAGCACCGATACACCCAGGGAAAACTGTTGGCAATATAAAATCACCTAAAATGTTACCTGTCTTCCCAGTCCATTCTGCAGTTTAGGTGCTCATTTAGAAAATGAGTTTACCCTCCTAAACATCTCAATGTTCAGCTGAAAGAAGATAACGGGGGATCAGCAGGAGCCAAGACTAGTGGCCAGCAAGGGGGGCCGAGGGTAAGGGCGGACTGGACTTCTCCAGCTGTGAGCCGTTCTGTGCTACACGCTGAACTGGCCCAGATCTTTTAAGGTACAGGACTGTCTTCTCTGAGGTGTTTAGTTCTGAGGTTAAGCCGATTTTCAGAAATAAGGAGGGCTTCTGGTGTCTGTGCCTCCCCAGTGAACACTCCTCTTTGCTTGGTTTTCCTTTGGACCCAACCTCTCTTGCGCTCAAGACCACTGTTGTGTGCGCTGAGGCCCGGCCCACTGTGCGGTCCCAGAAGTGGGCAATGATCCCCTCCTGGGCAGTCAGAGCATTTGTGTTGTTTGGCTATGGCGACTGGTCCAAAAACATGCACACATACCCCACACACGAGGTGTAGAAGAGCGTGAGAGTGAGTGGTTGGATTTTTGTCCTGATCAGGAAGAAGGATCTTTTCCTAGACAGGTGTTGGGAGATGCCAAGCTAACAAGATATGCATTAGGAGATCTGGGATGAGCAGGGTTTGATATCATCTTCCTCTGCTTAAGCCAGGCTGGATAGTTTCCTGTCACTTGCTGCCTGTGGGATAATGATGACTATAGGAGAGAAAGAGGGTGTCCAAGGCTGGTGAAGGCTGGGGCTGGGGGGAGAGAGCACGTAATACGAGTCAAGGGCTTCGAGATTTCAGTCTCCTACTAACTCTGTGAGTATGAGTGCATTGCAGCTTCCCCTTTTTTGAAATTATGGAAAGAACTGGAAAGTGTAGGTCCTAAACTTTTTATAAAAAACTCACTCTCAAATCAAGTTTTAGACAACCAGTCCATCCTAAAGGAAATCGGTCCTGAATATTCATTGGAAGGACTGATGCTGAAGCTGAAACTCCAATACTTTGGCCACCTGATGGGAAGAGCTGACTCATTGGGAAAGACCCTGATGCTGGGAAAGACTGAAGACAGGACGAGGAGGAAATGACAGAGGGTGAGATGGTTGGATGGCATCACTGACTCAATGGACATGTTTGCATAAACTCCGGGAGCTGGTGATGGACAGGGAGGCCTGGTGTGCTGCAGTCCATGGGTCGAAAAGAGCTGGACACGACTGAGCGACTGAACAGAACAGAACAGATACCCTGTTATCTGAAATAAATCACAGTGACAACGGCAACAACAAGAGTGTTCACTGAGCATGAACTCTCTGGATATCTTGGTTCGAAACCCGTATTTTACTTCACATGTGTTTCACTCATCTTAATCCTCACAAAATCCTATGAGGTAAAGTCTGGTTGTAAATTTCCTTTTGCAGGGAAATAAATTTAAGCCCAGAGAGATTAGGAAATCTCCGCAAGGCCGCAGAGCCGTGCTGGGCGGGTTGGGGACAGGCCCCAGAGCCAGGCTCTGTCCTCAAGCACCTTGCCTTTTTTAAATATGTAATTGTGCTGTTTATTTTTGGCTGTGCTGGGTCTCTGTTGCTGCATGGACTTCTCTCTGGTTGTGGTTGGCAGGCTTCTCACTGCAGGGGCTTCTCTTGTTGCAGACACAAGTTCTAGGGCTGGGGGCTCAGAAATCACAGCTCAGCAGGGCTGGGCGCAGTAGCCGTGCGGCATGGGCTTGGTTACTCTACAGCAGGTGGGGTCTTCCTGGCTCAGGAATCGAACCCGTGTCTCCCGCGTCGGCAGGCTGACTCTTGACCACCAGGGGAGCCTGTTGCTTCTTTGTCTGTTTTAATCATCTGTAGTAAGAAAGAGACGCACTCTGCTTTTAACCAAAGCCCCTCCTCTGCTCTTACCCAAAGCGAGGTAGGCAGGCTAGGAGCCCATTCCTGAAGCTTCCCTTGGACACCTTCGGGCTCTGGAGAGTCTGATGCCCATAAAATTCTTTGACAGCTAATATTCACTCCAACTTGAAATGTTTGTATATATAGCTTGAGACTACTGCACCACACATGTTGTAGCAAACCAGGCCAAAGACAATCTGACAGCACCAGAGCACACCTCTTCAAGCCCCACAGGGTTACTTCCGGCAGTTCATTTGGGAGCAGCAGGGAGTCTGAGCCAGTCGTTAGGAAAACCAGGACACGGAGGATGCCTGACTTCTGTCGCTCCTGTAGCTTCTTCCGCCTCATATCATTTTGCCCAAAGGTACCACATCTGAGGTGGCTGGATGGCATCACCGACTAGATCGACATGAGTTTGGGTAAACTCCAGGAGTTGGTGATGGACAGGGAGGCCTGGCGTGCTGCAGTCCATGGGGTCTCAAAGAGTCAGACACGACTGAGCGACTGAACTGAGCAGAACCACATCTGAAACTACAGACAGCTTTAGAAGATCAGAAACCAAAACAGGCTTCTGGCCACCATGTCTGCAGGCCATGTTCTCTGCAAGCTCAGGCACTTGGAGCTGGGCTTGTTGCCCTTGAGGACTGAGGGTGGGGGAAACTGGCCCACGTGTGCGTTACCAGACCAGAGGTGGGGAGACGAGTATGCTGGGGACGCTGGCTGGGCGATGGGTTATTGCAGACATCCGGGGTGTGGTGAAACACTTGCCAAGCAATCAGAGAAAAGAATTGACGACGTGAATGTCAGTATGTAAGCACGGATAAGAGGAAAGGAGCCTGGCAGAGACCTAGGAAGGCTTGGTCGGAGAGGCAGAAGAAAGGTGGAGAGCTGAGTTCCCCCCTTCTTAATTTGTTCACCACTTTGCGGAATCCCTATTGTCATTCCCAGCAACTGCCCAATACGTGATCATGTAATGTGTTTGGTATATATTGCTATATCTGCTTATATTCTTATGTCTTGTCTTATGAATATATGAGCTTTTAGTTTGCAAAAATATTTTTGTATTAAAATCTTTTTAATTTCTGACTTTTTCCACTTAATTCTTTTCCTTTCATGAGAATCAAACTGGTATTTTACATCAAATTTATGGCTCCCTGCCCACATATGGCATTCTTGATCACACTCAACTCTCCCATCTCCATACCAATGTACACCCAGGTTTCCATAAGCAAAGGTGCTTGTTTCTGCTTCATAGCACAATGTCTTCTCTTATCTCCTTAAAGGTAATTATCTTGTGTATTTTGTATTTTTAACCTCTGTTCCATTCATTCTGCCCCCACATGGGCTCCTTTGTCTTTTTGCTTGAATACAGCGTCACTATTTGGTTACTTGGCTTGTGACTTTTTCCCCAGAGGGCTTGGCTATCTCAATTGGTTATGTGTGGCTTCCATGGTGGCTCAGGCAGTAAAGAATCTGCCTGCAATGCAAGAGACCTGGGCTCGATCCCTGGGTCAGGAAGATTCCCTGGAGTAGGGAAAGGCAACCCACTCCAGTATTCTTGCCTGGAGAATCCCATGGAGAGAGGAGCCTGGTGGGCTGCCGTCCACAGGGTCACCAAGAGTTGGACACGACTGAGCGACTAACGCTCGCACTGTCAATGTGTTCACAGTCTGGGTCTGATCGCCCCTCAGGTTTTCTGCTTATCAGAGTGGTTCTGTGCCTGAGAAAGCTGCTCCATTCTTCAGGCCCACACACTGCTCTTGTCTGAAAGCTTTTGCCTTTCGGATATAACTCCCCAGACCTGAGAGTATGAGGAGACCAAAGAAGAAAGTGCTTGGAGTGGGCCTGCCCCTGCGGGCACCCACTCCTAAGCCCACCCTCTCCCAGGCAATCACCCCTGGGCTGGCGGGGAGATGCTTTCCCGTCCCACTACTGAGGGGGATGCACCCCTCAGCCACTCCGGGCAGCAGCACAAGCAGACATACACAGAGGCCCCCCTTCTGTGAACCTGGCCTTCCTCCACCTTCACCTGTCATTTCCAGTTCTCTCTCCCAATCACACTCCCTCTCCGAGGATTTCCGTCCATTGCTTTCACTCAGGAATCTCCAGGGCTGGGCTATGGATCCATCCAGAAGGTCGTGTTAACTCCCTACTTGTCGGGTCCAAGACACAGTCAAGGATGGGCAGGTCCACCCTCTGGACCCTGATTCCTTCTGAAGGTGGGCATTGGGTAATTTTGTATCCAAGCTGCCGACTCCTAGGTCAGGGTCAGGGGGATGACGGAAGCTGAAGCGGGTGTGTTGCGTGCTCTGGGCTGAATGATGTCTCTCCAGAAAAGGACAAGCCTCGGCCCTAACGGCGGTGGCCTGGAGTGGGACCTCATTTAGAGACAGGGTCTTCACAGGGGTGTTCAAGCGAGTGTGTGGCCCAGCAGTCCTTATAAAGAGGAGAAATTTGGACGCAGGGAAAGAAACTCATGGAGAGGACACCATGGGAAGGGCCACAGCGTCAAAGCTGCCGTCCACGCGCCCAGGAGAACAGATGCTTCCCTAACTCTCGGAGGAGCCGACCTGGGACGTGGGCACCTTGATGTGTACTTCCAGCAACTAAAGCGGTGAGACGGTGCATCTCTGGGGTTTAGGCCACCCCGTGGGTGGCACTCGGTTATAGCAGCCCTAGTGAAAAAATGCAAAAGAAGGGAAGGAACAGAGTATTACAGCGGCGTCTGAGGTGGGAGGGATCCTCAGGGCCAAACGCTGCAGGCGGCTCAGTAGTACCCAGCAGGAAAACGTCCTTGGACAAGACAGTTGAGTTTTCTGCACTCCATTTCCTAATGCTCCCGGTGAAAGCAGTCTTAGTTGTCATGGTGAAGGCAAAAGCCCAACCCCAAGGGGGTGAGAAGTCCAAAGAGAAGAAAGGAGTGGGACGAGGGTCCAGATTCTTGGGGAGTTTCAGAATTATAGAAACGGGAAACAAATCTATAGCTTACAGAGAATTTTTCTGAAAGTTGGAAAACTAAGTCTGTTGACGGGGTGGGTGAAAAAAGATGCTAAAACAAGGAAATGTTGACAAGACAATGATATCTAATTAGACGGCCTTTTCCAAGCTGCCTCTCTGCTGAGGCTCCAACCACAGCACTCGTGACAGATGCCACTTTCATCCCTGCAAGCCAGGTGACCTCTCCTCCTAACGCATCTGTAAAATTTTCCTATTTCTTTCCGGCCTCGTGCGGAGCACACAGGACCACGATGCCCGCACACGCTTCACTGCTCCCGCCTCTCGCCCGAGAAGGCGAGTCCGTCTGAGCTCCGCTCCTCGTCACTGGTTCAAAAATCCATCCCTGCTCACATGGAAGCCGGCTGGCTGCCAATGGCTAAAGGCATGATGGTCTTTCCGGTAAACACACAAATACACATGGAAATCTGAACTCTTGGAATCCAAAGCCTTTTGGCCCCATAGAATACAATCCTAAGGGATTTCTTGGGAAGGTGAGAGTTTGGAGCCAGCGGTATTTTAGGTAGGGTGCTGTCTTAGTCAGCGTCGGCTACTGTAACAAGATAGAGCAACTTACATAGTAAACATTTATTTCTATAAATGTTTCCAGAGTCTGGGACATCTGAGACCAAGATACTTGGTGAAGGTTTGCTTCCTGGTTTGCCAAGGATGCCTTCTCCCTGTTCCCTCACACGGAGAATGCGGAGCGCTCTGGAGTCTCTTCCTCTATTTTTAAGGGCATTAATCCTATCACGTGGCATCTTTCTGCGACCTCATCTAGACCAAAGCACCTTCAGAAGGCTCCACCTCCTAATGCCATTGCACTGACAATTAGGATTTTAACATGCAGGTTGGGAGCGAGGCGCTGGGGGAGGGCACATTTACTCCATAACTAATGGGCACATATCTGACCTCCTCTGAATAAAATTCCATACCTCCTCTGCTCCATCCGCAGTCATCCTCTGGGACATGCACTTATTTCCGGAGGGGGTGTTCTAACGTGTCTTTGAGATCTCAAAGGCAAGCTTGAAAGGAGTCATCAGCCAACTGGAGAGCATTTTAGAGGCAGAAACTCCTGGGTCAAATTTCTAGTCCCACCACTTATTAACCAAGTAAACTGGGAAGAATCACTTAGCACTGCAAATCCTCAATGTCCTCACCTGTAAAACAGCATAATAATAATAGCTACATCTACAAGCTGTTACCGTGATACTAAGTGAGGTCATATATACAAAGCGTTAGTCCTTGCCTGCTTTGGAATGAAGTTTTCTGTGAATGTCAGTGTTCATCATTTGACCAACATAAGCTTCACTTCTAGAAAATCAACCCGTAAGCTAGTCAGCTCCATGGAAGTTAAAATTTTGCTAATGAAGAAAAACAAATTTTTTTTCCCACAATGCAAGAAAAAGTTTCTCAGAATACAAACACACTCCCGGTCAATTTAGCTGAGTTGGCGGAAGGTGTGAACGACTGGTGGCAACAGTTGGAGAAGCACATTGTATGAGGGAGGAAACAGGCAGAATGAGACCTTTGGGGCTACATGAAGTAAAGGTTTTAGAAGAGAAGGGGTCAACTGCAAAAGACAAATTCACACGCCTGCTGATATGACCCAGCCTCCCTGTGGATAAGGTAAATGCCGAGCAGAGAACGCAATTTCTGAGCCAAGTGCAGCGCTACAGCTTCCGGGAGCACAGACAAAGGTCCCAGAAAAGTCTAACGTCCTGAACTCCGGGGGCCAGAAAGGGCACTCCCCTGGAAGGACAATCATACCCCTGCCACGTTCGACCCCTCCGAACATTGGCCCCTGAGCCTTCTGCAAATCAAGCCCCCAGGGCAAAGTTTGCTCAAAGGAGATTTTAAAAGCTCTGCATTCCACGGCATCTACACACACAAACTTACATTTACACTTTTCCTGACTTGCAGAGCACACAAGAAGCCTCCAGATTCATGTTTATAATGCAACTGATCATCTTTTTTCAGCACAAAAAAAGAAGAAATAATTCCATCTGGGGATCTTAGTGGTAAAATTCAGTGCCGGGTTGCAAGTAGTCAACCTGTAGTAGTTTGGAGCCAAACTACCAGTTCCCTTTAAATAGCGAGGTCAAGAGGAGAGTTTGGATCTTGGAGTGCGATTCCCAGTTTTATTACTTAGCAACTGTATAATCCTGGATAAGTTCAATTATTTCAACCAGTATCTATTATCTGCAAACAGGCTAGTTAATCTCTCAAAACTTCAGTTTCTCCAGCTGAAAATGGGGGTAATAATCCCTATTCCAAGGTTGTAAGAGTTCAATTGGAAAAAGCATGTATGACTAGGTAACATTTTGAGATGGTGCCTTTAACTGTCTACACCCCTCATTCTAGGGGTTAGGTGTGTAGCATCACTTAAAAGAAGACAAATGAGGGCCTATCCTACCCTGCAATTTTAGTTTTTCCCACACACAGGCAGGAGCAGTTCTATGAATACTGGCTGGGAGGAAACACATCATGTGGCAGAGACCATTTTATTTCCATGTAAAACATTTGCCTTCATGGCTTTTGTTTCCACAATCTTAACCTCCACAGTTGAAGATGCAAGAAAGATTTGGGGATGTGGAGAAAGGTGAAGGGGAAAAGATCTGCATCAGGCTAGATTCCCTGAGGGTTAAAGGAAGCTAGCTCCTAGGATGGTGAGCAACGTGAACTGGGGTCAAAGCGTAGCAGAGGGGCGATGGCTGCAGGCGCCCCCCGTGCACGCGGAGCCCTACAACACCCCGCCAGAGGGGAGGGAGCTCTGCACACACACCAGCATGTGTGCAAAGCCGCTGGCTGCCGTCAGCTCAGTTCAGTTAGTCCAGTCGCTCAGTCGTGTCTGACTCTTTGCGACCCCATGAATCGCAGCATGCCAGGCCTCGCTGTCCATCACCAACTCCCGGAGTTTACCCAAACTCATGTGCATCCAGTCAGTGATGCCATCCAGCCATCTCATCCTCTGTCGTCCCCTTCTCCTCCTGCCCCCAATCTTTCCCAGGATTAGGGTCTTTTCCAATGAGTCAACTCTTCCCATGAGGTGGCCAAAGTACTGGAATTTCAGCTTCAGCATCAGTCCTTCCAATGAACACCCAGGACTGATCTGCTTTAGGATGGACTGGTTAGATCTCCTTGCAGTCCAAGGGACTCTCAAGAGTCTTCTCCAACACCACAGTTCAAAAGCATCAATTCTGTCAAAAACCACTACAATATTGTAAAGTAATTAGCCTCCAACTAATAAAAATAAATGGGAAAAAAAAAAGCATCAATTCTTCGGTGCTCAGCCTTCTTCACTGTCTGACTCTCACATCCATACATGACCACTAGAAAAACCATAACCTTGACCAGACAGACCTTTGTTGGCAAAGTAATGTCTTTGCTTTTTAATATGCTATCTAGGTTGGTCATAATGTTCCTTCCAAGGAGTGTCTTTTAATTTCATGGCTGCAATCACCATCTGCAGTGATTTTGGAGCCCCCAAAAAATAAAGTCTGACACTGTTCCCACTGTCTCCCCATCTATTTCCCATGAAGAGATGGGATCAGATGCTGTGATCTTAGTTTTCTGAATGTTGAGCTTTAAGCCAACTTTTTCACTCTTCTCTTTCACTTTCATCAGGAGGCTTTTTAGTTCCTCTTCACTTTCTGCCATAAGGGTGGTGTCATCTGCATATTTGAGGTTATTGTTATTTCTCCCAGCAATCTTGACTCCAGCTTGTGCTTCTTCCAGCCCAGCGTTTCTCATGATGTACTCTGCATATAAGTTAAATAAGCAGGGTGACAATATACAGCCTTGACATACTCCTTTTCCGATTTGGAACCAGTCTGTTGTTCCATGTCCAGTTCTAACTGTTGCTTCCTGACCTGCATACAGGTTTCTCAGGAGGCACATCAGGTGGTCTGGTATGCCCATCTCTCTCAGAATTTTCCACAGTTTATTATGATCCATACAGTCAAAGGGTTTGGCATAGTCAATAAAGCAGAAATATACATTTTTTCTGGAACTCTCTTGCTTTTTCAATGATCCAGCAGATATTGGCAATTTGATCTCTGGTTCCTCTGCCTTTTCTAAAACCAGCTTGAACATCTGGAACTTCATGGTTCATATATTGCTGACACCTGGCTTGGAGACTTTTGAGCATTACTTTGCTAGCGTGTGAGATGAGTGCAATTGTGTGGTAGTTTGAGCATTCTTTGGGATTGCCTTTCTTAGGGATTGGAATGAAAACTGACCATTTCCAGTCCTGTGGCCACTGCTGAGTGTTCCAAATTTGCTGGCATATTGTATGTAGCACTTTCACAGCATCATCCTTCAGGATTTGAAATAGCTCAACTGGAATTCCATCACCTCCAATAGCTTTGTTCGTAGTGATGCTTTCTAAGACCCACTTGACTTCACATTCCAGAATGTCTGGCTCTAGGTGAGGGAGCACACCATTGTGATTATCTGGGTTGTGAAGATCTTTTTTGTACAGTTCTTCTGTGTGTTCTTGCCACCTCTTCTTAATATCTTCTGCTTCTGTTAGGTCCATACCATTTCTGTCCTTTATTGAGCCCATCTTTGCATGAAATGTTCCCTTGGTATCTCTAATTTTCTTGAAGAGATCTCTAGTCTTTCCCATTCTGTTGTTTTCCTCTATGTCTTTGCATTGATCTCTCAGGAAGGCTTTCTTATCTCTCCTGGCTATTCTTTGGAACTCTGCATTCAAATGGGACTATCTTTCCTTCTTTCCTTTGCTTTTTACTTCTCTTCATTTTACAGCTATTTGTAAGGCCTCCTCAGACAACCATTTTGCCTTTTTGCATTTCTTTTCCATGGGGATGGTCTTGATCCCTGTCTCCTGTACAATGTCACAAACCTCCGTCCAGAGTTCATCAGGCACTCTGTATATCAGATCTAGTCCCTTAAATCTATTTCTCACTTCCACTGTATAGTCATAAGGTATTTGATTTATGTCATACCTGAATGATCAAGTGGTTTTCCCTACTTTCTTCATTTTAAGTCTGAATTTGGCAATAAGGAGTTCATGATCTGAGCCACAGTCAGCTCCCGGTCTTGTTTTTGCGGACTGTATAGAGCTTCTCCATCTTTGGCTGCAAAGAATATAATCAGTCTGATTTCGGTGTTAGCAGTGGACAACTCAGGGACCAGTGAGCTCTTATCCTGACCCACCAACACCCAGGGCCCGGGGGAGTCTCCCAGGATCCATATGACCTCAGGTAGAAAACACCAAAACTCACTGAGCTCAAGCCTAGCAGGACGGAAGCTTAAAACAGAAAGTAAGCTGCCTTGTAGATGATAAGAGACAAAGCATCACCACAATGAGAAATCGCATTTCACACCCATTAGGATTGTTATAATATACAAGGTAATAATGTGTTGCTGAGAACATGGAAAAATTGGAACCTTCACATATTGTTGATGAGAAAGTAAATGCTGCTTTGGAAAACAGTTTGGCAGTTTCTTGTAAAGTTATAACGCAGTTACCATATGGCCCGGAAATTCCATTTCACCCGAGAGAAATGAAAGCATATGTAACATGAATGCTGAAAAACTCATACACAAATTTTTACAGCAGTATTATCTGTAATAGCCAAAATGTAGAAGCCATCCAAGTGTCTATTAACCAGTGAATGAACTAAATGTGATATATCCACACAATGGAATATTATTTCACCTTAAAAATGAAGTACATAAGTGACTCATGAGTATAAAGTAAATGATTCATGTTATGAACATACACTAACTGAAGGGAGCCAGACACAAGATTTCACATATTGTTTGATCAACTTATATAAAGTACCTAAAACAGGCAAATCCAGAGACAGAAAGTAGAAGAGTGGACGGCAGGGTCTGGGGAGTGTGGAAAATGAGGGTTGACTGCCAGTGGGCATCTGACTTGCAGGGGGAATGAAGAAACTTTCTGGAATTAGATAGCAGTGAAGGTTGCACAACTTTGTGAATATGTTAAAACCCACGACCTTGAACCCTTCCAAAGGGTAAATTTTGTGATATGTGAATTGTCACCTCAGTAAGAAAGGAAATAGGTTTGTGTGTTTGCATTATAATCCGAAATTCACTTTTATATACAGACCTGGATCATAAGAGGAGTTCAATAAACGTGAGCTACCGCGTGATCATTATAAAAGCATGAAGCCTAAAAAAAAAAAAAAAAAAGGCATGAAGCCTGCAGCTCCCTCCAGGGACAAACGGTTAGTCGCCCCGAGACAAATTAAAGTCCCCTTGGTTTCTACCCTCCAAAACCACAGAGACTTATTTCACCCGACGTGGACGTCTGACCTGGGAGATGCTTCCCCTCCCCCAGCGGCTCTTGGAGAGCCTGCCCAAACGGCAGTGCTGACCTGGCGGAGATTTCACCAGTTCCTCCCCACTTTATACATATCATGACTGAAGCCCGTTCTGTGCTGATACCCAAAGACCATCCTGGAAAGGAAAATGCTTCTGCCGCAAGCTTTCTGATGCTATCATATGAGCGAAGAGTAGGAGGCTTGGGCAGAACTGTGTGACTTAAAGGACAGACGCTTCAAGGGGGCTGAGAGGGCAGGAGTGGGCAAATGAACGCAATAAAGACTCAGAACAGCAAGACTGACAGAGGCAGCTCTTGCAGAGATTCACAAAGAAAGATTTTCTTTTTGACAAAAAAAAAAAAAATGTCCTTGAAAATGCCTTTCTGGTTTCAAAACCAGCTTCTGTTCTCCTGAAGAGAAGGAAAGACTTAAAATAAAAAGACTGTAGCACAACGCTGACATGAAGTGTGGGCCCCTTTCTCATGACTGTTAAATGCACAATCCCCTTTATGACGGAAGTAATACTCTTACCCTGGAGGGGCTCCATTAGGATGCACACCAGCTCATACCTCCATTTGGAGCAAAAGTTCCTCATAGAATGACATTTCTAAAGAATCAAAAGGATTTTGCAAAGAACAGAAGTAGTCAACATGATTATGGGGCACTGACATAGCAATTTGCTTGCAAATGATTTTTAAAACTACTGCTAACAATATACCTTTTTGTACCTAGTACTCTCAACAAAGCCACCTTGGGTAAGCAAATTAATGCAGGGTAATGGTAAGGGAGAGGGTGAGGAGAACCTACAGCATTACCAGCAATGACTACAATTAACACAAGTACATAACATAACCCAACGGGACCACTGGACAGCCCTGGGCAACGAAGCAGTCATTTAGTTATTTATCGTGGTGTGTAGGAGGGCAAAGTAATAGTACTACTAAGAAAATAAAGACTTACCTGAAAACTCCGAGCGACTCAAAACTCAAGCTGACCACTCAACCATGTGGTCAGCTTGGGAGTAATGTTCTTTTCTTGATGTCTGATCAAACCACAGCGCAGTCACACACAGACCCAAGGTCAGAAAGATAGTCAACAGAACCCCAAGGTCACTGTGTCTAAGCTACTTAAGAGCTTACCTGAATAAGGAAATCACAGGTATCGCTATTGAAGAGCACAAAAGTAATACAGAAAAATGCCAGCAATAAGTTGAAAAGAATCATGACACACACATATGTAGAAACACATCTCTCAATTTAAATGCTGCCACGGATAAGGGGTGGGGCTTCCCCCATAGCTCAGTCAGTAACGAATCTGCCTGAAATGCAGGAGACCCAGGTTTGATTACGGGGTCAGGAAGATCCTCTGGAGAAGGAAATGGCAATCACTCCAGTATTCTTGCCTGGAGAATCCCATGGACACAGGAGGCTGGGAGGCTACAGTCCATGGGGTCACGAGAGTCGGACATGACTTAGCGACTAAACCACTGCCGTGGATGAAGGGAAGAGGAGCCAGATCCACTGCACCGTCCCAGTCAGGGAGTGTTAGTTCCGACCAGTGAGCAAGAGGCCGGACTTTGTGTATCTATGGAGCTGAGTATCTATCTTTTGAACTGTGGTGTTGGAGAAGACTCTTGAGAGTCCCTTGGACTGCAAGGAGATGCAACCAGTCCATCCTAAAGTAAGTCAATCCTGGGTGTTCATTGGAAGGACTGATGCTGAAGCTGAAGCTCCAATACTTTGGCCACCTGATGTGAAGGGCTGACTCATTGGAAAAGACCCTGATGCTGGGAGGGATTGGGGGCAGGAGGAGAAGGGGATGACAGAGGATGAGATGGTTGGATGGCATCACCGACTCGATGGACATGAGTTTGGGTGAACTCCGGGAGTTGGTGATGGACAGGGAGGCCTGGCATGCTGCGGTTCATGGGGCCGCAGAGTCGGACACGACTGAGTGACTGAACTGAACTGAATGAACTTGAGCGAATCAGGCCCTCATGTCTACTTGCATGCTATGAGAAGAAAAGAACATGGAAGTGTTGCAGAACAAACCGCACTAGGGGCCCATTAGCCACCGGATCCGATCCCCCCCGAGCTCCCAGCGCCGCCCGGGCCACTAACGGTGGTGCCTTCCTGGCTGAGTCCCGGCGACTCACACAGCCTCCCCGGCTGAGCAGTCACGGAAAGAATCCTCCGAGCTCGTCGCAGCTATCCGAGACTCCCTGCAACGGGCCCTTGGCTGACCTCAGCCTCTCCTGCTTATCTTGTAAATAATACATAAACCCAAGTTCGGTCCCTTCAGTCAACAGCAGAGAAGAGGACGAGGCCGTGACAGACTTTTGGCAGCCTGCGCGGCCAGCGCCTGAACTAGCAGAAAGGCCAAGGGCGGGAGGACCTGCTGGGACAATTCTTTTTAGAAGGCATTAGATCACCAGGGATGGCGGAGCCTGGTGGGCTGCCGTCTACAGGGTCGCACAGAGTCGGACACGACTGAAGTCACTTAGCAGCAGCAGCAGAGCACACCCAGGCATTCCGCAAGGAAACATACAGAGGAGCTGCCTGAAAGCCGCCTGTGACAGTCTCAGGAAAGCACTGAGGCTTTAACACCATCCGCACCGACCCAGGCATCAGGCCAGCTCGCAGGGCGGCCCTGCCACGCCCGCGGGCGAAGCCGTCACTCAGGGCCTCTGCCGCAACAGCGGTTCCCAGTAACGTGCTCCCAGCTCTGAATCCTCGGCCCACACTCCAGTTACAGCCCTTCCTGCACGTGCTCCGGGTGGGCACCTGCCTTAGTGAGTGACCTCCCAGGCCTGAAAAGAGCCCCCATCTCCAAGCTCCGTCGGTCGTGAACACATCAGCCTCGTCCATCCTGGCCGTGTTCTGCTTACCCGGTCCATATCCAGCTCAGCCTTCGTTTATTCCTTCAGGAGGTCAGGGGAGAGTCAGCCAGGGCAGAAACCGAAGGAAAAGAATTCCAGAGAGAGTGAATAGCAACAAAGTGATAAAACCGAAAGGCAACCTGGGCTACTAGATGAGATGCCTGAGCGCCCCGCAGGTGGCTGGGGGGTGAAGGCCTCAGGGCTCAGGAAGCGAGCAGACATCCTAAGCGCACACCGAATTTTCCAGAAGCAAAGATACAGAGAGAGGAAAGTCTTGAGACAGGCTCTGGATTAAAAGAGGGGAGTTGAGGATTGCAAAGACAAGCCTTATAGGGAGAGCTCATTTTGAAAATAAGAAGGGCCATTTTTGCAGCCATGTCGAGAGATCAGAGAATGGAAAACAACAAAGAAAAATTTACAAAGGGAAATGGAAGCTGCGGGAGTTTATGTTTATTTATCTTGACATCTTTAAAGTGAGAGGATGGACCACACGTGTACACCCATGGCTGATTCATGTCAATGTATGGCAAAAAACACTACAGTATTGTACGTAATTAGCCTCCAATTAAAACAAATGAATTTAAAAAAGTAAAGTGAGTGATAAGTCATCTTCTGGAAATGAGGGAATCTGTGGCAAGCTACCTGTTGGCAGCTGCCAGTCAAAAAGATGGGCGAATGGTCGACCAAACAGCGGTGAGGATCCGGTCACAACCAGGGAGTGAGGATGCCATGGAGATCTTCCTCGGTGCTTCTCAGAAGACCAGTCAGACGTAAGGAAATCAGGCAGCTCTGAAGATGGATCTGGCCAGGACGGAGGGGTCTGCAGGCGGCTTTGTTAACAGCTTAGCTCACGGCGGCAGCTCGGGAGTCCATACAGCCAGTGCTAGGAGGGGATGGACTCTGAGGGTGGGCAAGGAGCTCGTGGGGAAGCCCGAGCTAAGGTCAGAATGATGGAGTGAAGCCGGAAGAGATGAAAGAACAGGGAGCGCCACCAAAGGTAAGTGAGACAAGGACGAGCCGCTGTGTGGATGAGTGGGCTTGCAGCTAAGGGGGCACAGACGTCTCAGGGTAGCGAGAAGAAGCCTTGAAAAGCTGTTGGCACAAGGGAAAGGGGAGACCGGAAGACCAAAGGGCTGATGCTGAGAAAGACAGGACACCATCCCATGAAACCACCACTTAGCTCCAACAATGACCGACTCTGCGTCAGTAAGCAACCTAGATGCCCATCAGCAGACGAATGGATAAGGAAGCTGTGGTACATATACACCATGGAATATTACTCAGCCATTAAAAAGAATTCATTTGAATCAATTCTAATGAGATGGATGAACCTGGAGCCCATTATACAGAGTGAAGTAAGCCAGAAAGATAAAGACCATTACAGTATACTAACACATATATATGGAATTTAGAAAGATGGTAATGATAACCCTATATGCAAAATAGAAAAAGAGACACAGATTTATAGAACAGACTTTTGGACCCTGTGGGAGAAGGCGAGGGTGGGATGTTTCAAGAGAACAGCATCGAAACATGTATATTATCTAGGGTGAGACAGATCACCAGCCCAGGTTGGATGCATGAGACAAGCACTCGGACCTGGTGCACTGGGAAGACCTAGAGGGATCGGATGGAGAGGGAGGTGGAGGGGGGATTGGGATGGGGAACACATGTAAACCCATGGCTGTTTCATTTCAATGTATGACAAAATTCACTACAAATAAAAAAAAGAAGAAGAAGAAGCATCTTCAGTCAGCAGTCTCAGTAAGATAGAAAGCCCCCGTCAGGGCTGGAGGGAAAATAGTGAAGACAGGAAAATACTCAGCAGCCTGGAGTCAGCCAGATAATCAGCAACAGTTGTTGACCGGCTTCTGTGCATGCGGGTCTATCCGCATTTAATTACATGATGGATCTACACTGATCTAGGAAAACCCAGGCTCTTCTTTCACATCTCTCTCTTCTTTCTCTACTTCAGGGTGTGAGGAAATAGGTAAATGCTCTCTGGATGACTAATCCAATTTATTTAATAGTATGCTTGTTTTTGTAAATGGCATGTTAACGACAATGTGTCATATCAGATAGAAAAGATATGGAAACCAGATTTTATTTTACGTTCAATATTACTGTGATTTAGAGAGGATGATTGGCATTCCTGGAACTTGACAAAAACATTCACCAAGGATTTTAAAAATTATTTCTAAATTCTGCTTATTGATTCCATCTGTTCTCTGGGTGGTACATGTATATTTTTAACAGGCTTCTAGTTTTGTCAATTCTTTCATAGTTTTCTCAGGAAAATACTTAGTGAGTTCAATCGATAACCATTCTATTGCTAAAAATTGATCGACTGTGAAAAAAGTTTTTACTGTCATTCACTGGAGAGAATCCTATTTTGTGCGTCCTTTAAGCTTTTAGATGCAAGGAATCATTATCAAGGAGGTTGACCTTTATGTTATTTAAAACTGCATACATTATTGCATCATATTTGGAATGCATTCTAAGTATCCTCGAAGAATATAACAGAATAACAGAATTCCTCTCCCAAATTCAAGGGAAAGTTAATGCTTAGTTAATTTTTACCTATATTCCCTAACACTTCTGCTTCCATCCATGACAGAGAAATTGACCTTGGCCTTGCCTCTCTCCATAAACTCAGAAACTGAACAAAACAAATGAAGTAATTACATGAAGATAATCATGATGGTGTGATCACTCACCTAGAGCCAGACATCCTGGAATGTGAAGTCAAGTGGGCCTTAGGAAGCATCACTACGAACAAAGCTAGTGGAGGTGATGGAATTCCAGTTGAGCTATTTCAAATCCTGAAAGATGATGCTGTGAAAGTGCTACACACAATATAACAGCAAATTTGGAAAACTCAGCAGTGGCCACAGGACTGGAAAAGGTCAGTTTTCATTCCAATCCCCAAGAAAGACAATGCCAAAGAATGCTCAAACTACCACACAATTGCACTCATCTCACATGCTAGTAAGGTAATGCTTAAACTTCTCCAAGCCAGGCTTCAGCAATACATGAACCATGAATTTCCAGATGTTCAAGCTGGTTTTAGAAAAGGCAGAGGAACCAGATATCAAATTGCCAACATCTGCTGGATCACCAAAAAAGCAAGAAGAGTTCCAGAAAAACATCTATTTCTGCTTTATTGACTATGCCAAAACCTTGACTGCGTGGATCACAATAAACTGTGGAAAATTCTTCAAGAAACAGGAATACCAGGCCACCTGACCTGCCTCTTGAGAAACCTATATGCAGGTCAGGAAGCAACAGTTAGAACTGGACATGGAACAACAGACTGGTTCCCAATAGGAAAAGGAGTACTTCACGGCTGTATATTGTCATCCTGCTTATTTAACTTAGATGCAGAGCACATCATGAGAAATGCTGGGCTGGATGAAGCACAAGCTGGAATCAAGGTTGCCAGAAGAAATATCAATAACCCCAGATATGCAGATGATACCACCCCTTAAGGCAGAAAGTGAAGAAGAACTAAAGAGCCTCTTGATGAAAGTGAAAGGGGAAAGTGAAAAAGTTGGCTTAAAGCTCAACATTCAGAAAACTAAAATCTTGGCATCCGGTCCCATCACTTCATGGCAAATAGATGGAGAAAGAGTGGAAACAGTATCAGACTTTATTTTTCTGGGCTCCAAAATCATTGAAGATGATGATTGCAGCCATGAAATTAAAAGACGCTTACTCCTTAGAAGGAAAGTTATGACCAACCTAGACAGCATATTAAAAAGCAGAGACATTACTTTGCCAACAAAGGTCCATCTAGTCAAAACTATGATTTTTCCAATAGTCATGTATGGATGTAAGAGTCAAAACTATGGTTTTTCCAATAGTCATGTATGGATATGAGAGTTGGACCTGAGCACTGAAGAATTGATGTTTTTGAACTGTGGTGTTGGAGAAAACTCTTGAGAGTCCCTTGGACTGCAAGGAGATCCAACCAGTCCATCCTAAAGGAGATCAGTCCTGGGTGTTCATTGGAGGGACTGATGCTGAAGCTGAAACTCCAATACTTTGGCCACCTGATGTAAAGAGCTGATTCATTTGAAAAGACCCTGATGCTGGGAGGGATTTGGGGGCAGGAGGAGAAGGGGACGACAGAGGATGAGATGGCTGGATGGCATCACCGACTCGATGGACGTGAGTTTGAGTAAACCCTGGGAGTTTGTGATGGACAGGGAGGCCTGGCATGCTGCGATTCATGAGGTCGCAGAGTCAGACATGACTGAACGACCAAACTGAACTGAACATGCAGAGAGTGAACAACAGATGACCTCACTGTGATCTTTGAGAAAAGGTAAACAAAGTGTGATAAGCTTTGCAGTATAACTAGCTTTCTTCCTAAAGGCATTTTTTTCCAAACTGAACACAGGAAGAGGGAGCCTAAGCAAGCCTGGTGGCCCCACTGAGCTGAGGAAACAGGAGGGTTTATGGGGCTGGGACAGTGGGATTTGTGGGGCAGAAAAGAAAGTCGTACACAGAGCTATCTCCAGATATCCACATAGGGGTCCTCTTTAGTCTGCCCATCAGTATGTTCACATTTTGGGGAAGACATCCAATGAGTAACCGAAAGCTGGGTAAAGAACAAATGCCCAAAAGCAGTAAGTTTAACAATTCTCAGACCCCAGGTCTGGGAGAAACCTGGCCAGTTAAAGTAAAAAGACCTGGTTGATCACCCAAGACATTCAGCAGAGAGTCCAGAGACATCACTCCAGACATAGACTAAAGTAGCCCCAGAATAAAAGTTCTTCCAGATACACTTTAAAAGCTTAAAGAACAATCCTAGGAATCAGGATTACATAAAAGCTCACTTGCCTGTCAAACTCTTCAAAGGAAGACTTAAATAAAACATAACATAATTCATCATCTAAATAAAAATTTAGAGGCAAATACTGGAAGTTTGTGCCTTTTGATTGCCTTCATCTAATTCCTTCCCCAAGTCCCCACCACCTCTGGCAACAAGAAATCTGATTTCTTTACCTATGAGTTTTGTATTTGAAAAATAATTGACCTCCAACAGTATGCTTCTCTTACACACATAGTGATTTGATATTTCTGTACATTTCAAAATGACTACCACAGCAAGTTTAGATAACATCACCATACAAAGATTACATAGTCATCAACTATGTTCCTTACACTGTCATTTCATACCTGTGATTCATTTATTTTGACACCATAAATGTGTACCTTTTCATCTTCTTCACCTATTTCTTTTCTCCCCTCCTCTCCCCTATGGCAACCAACTGTTTGTTCTTTGTATCTGTACCTCTGTTTCTGTTTGTTATGTCTCATCTGTTGTTTTTAAGACTCCACATGTAAATGAAATCACACAGTATTTGTCCTTCTCTGACTTAGGTCATTTACAATAATGCCCTCCAGGCCCATCCACCTTTTCACAAATGGCAAGATTTCACACACACACCAACCACATCTTATTTATCCATTCATCTACTGATGGGCACTTAGGTTGCACCCATATCTCAGCTATTATAAATAAACTTGCAGTGAACACAGGACTGTTTCAAATTAGTGTTTTCATTTTCTTCAGTTAAATACCCAGCAGTGGGATTGCTGGATCAAATGGTATTAATAGCTCTATTTTTATTTTTATATTTTTTGAGGAATCCCTGAACTGTTTTCCATAGAGGTGGCACCAATTTACCTTCCCACCAAGAGTGCACAAGCGTTCCCTTTTCTCAGTATCTTCACCAGCACTTATTATTTGTTCTCTTTGGATGATAAACATTCTTACAAGAGTGAGGAGCTATCTTATTTTGGCTTTGGTTTGCATTTCTCTTTTAGCAGCCTTGCTTATTTTTAGTTACATGGTTACAAAATCACTAGGATTGCTAAAATTACATGGTCTTCCTTTCCAAAACAAACTCATAGAAATCATTTATAAAATGTATTTTTAAATAATAATCATATCACTGAGCTACACAGAAAAGAAAGGAAAAAAGGAAAGAAAGAGAGAAAGAGAGAAAAGGATGCAAGGAGGGAAGGAGAGAATATTACAAACATTTTGGCAATAAATTTGAAAATTCAGATGAAGTAATTTTGTAAAGAAAATATACATTACCAATACTGATAACTAAGTTTTTTAAGTTTTTTATAACAATTTTTTTAAAAAATTAGAAATTTTACAAATCTACCCACAAATTAAGCACCAAATCCAGAGATCTAAGCTTTTATACTCAAAATTCTTCAAAGATCATATCTCTAGCCAGGAGAAGGGATGGGAAAGAAAATAAAAATTCTTTTGAAAGTAATTAAAAAAAAAAACCTAGGCTAGTTACTAAAGATGTGCTGAAAAAAACAAAGACAAAGAAAAAATATGAACTATTCAAATAGGTGACATTTTAACTTCACAGCTTTTATCTAAAATATTAATGCTAATTTTCAACAGAAATAATGAAAGTCAGAAAACAAAAGAATGACATTCTGTCAACCTAGAATTCTATATTAGGAAAATATATTCAAAATTGAAGGCAAAATAAATATATTTTTTTACAAATTTTTAAAAAATTATTACCAAAAAAAGCTTAAAAAATTTGTCAAACACACAAAACCACAGAAATGAAAAAAAAAGAGGAAGAACAATGAAAGAAGTAAAAATGTGGAGAAATATAAATGACTATTAGCTGTCAAAAAATTAAAATGCTTTGTGGGAATTAAAATATATCTAGATTTAAAATGACAAAAACCATATAAGAGGCAGAAAGGGTGAATTAGCTAAAAATGCTCTAAGGTTCTAGAATCTTAAGAAAGTTATAAAATAACATTAGCTTTTAGCAAAATGAATATAAATGCATTAGTCTCTATGAATTGAAAAAGAACAAATAATTAAACAATATAGATGGAGAAAAGAAATAATAAAAATATATTTGATTAATTCAGTAAGGGAAGAATTTAAAAATTTACAGAAATATAAAGCAGAGGGGTCAAATACTTTAAACCCAAATGTATATGTAATTATGTAAGCATAAAAGGATTAGATACTTCCATTTAGAAATCAAGATTATCATCGGATTTTGTTTGTTCGGTCTCCTGTGCAGCCTGGGGGATTCTAGCTCCCTGACCAGTCAGTGAATACCCTGTGCCCCCTACAGTGGAAGCACCACGTTCTACCCTCTCAACCGCTAAGGAATTTTCCGTCATCTAATATTTTAAAATACAATGTTTAACTCTGAGTTGTTTTAAGGAAAAATCAAAATACAAGGCTAGAGAAAGGTTGAAAGCACAGGATGGCCAGAGATATACCATGGAAACCTAACACAGAGTCAGACACACAAACTTTTACAGCCAGAACACCATCGAGATTAAAGGAGCTTTTTGTAACAATCAAGGAGCCAATATGCCAGGGAGGAAACAGTTCTGTGTTTGTATTCATCCAACAGCATAGCTTCAAAACATCTATTGATACCTTGGCTATCGACAGAAGGTTGACATCTGGAGAAAAATATCTACCAAATAAAGGAGAAATAGATAGTTTTAGAATCCTAATACCTGATAAAACAAGCAGCTAAAAACATCAGTGATGACACTGAGAAACATAATTAGTGAGAAACATAATTAATACAACTGACCTCATCAGTATACATAGGTCACTGAATCCAACAAGATAACAGTACAGATGTTGTGAACAGTTGTGATGTACAGATGAAATTTTACAAACATAGATCACATGCTGCCTCATAAAACAAACCTCAACAAACAAAAAAGGATTTCAACAATTTCAGAGAATTTTTTTCCAACCATAAAGATCAAACCAGACATGAATTTTAAAAGTTTGAAATAAATCACATGAAGATAACTAGCAAAGCCCCCAGTGCTTGACAATGAAGCAGTACACTTATAAATATCCATAAATTAAGAAGGAGACTGTTTGCAAAGTAGGCCTCATATACAGAGGGCAGCTCAGTTCAGTCGCTCAGTCGTGTCTGACTCTCTGTGACCCCATGGACCGCAGCACGCCAGGCCTCCCTGTCCATCACCAACTCCGGAGTTTACGCAAACTCATGTCCATCGAGTCGGTGATGCCATGCAACCATCTCATTGTCTGTTGTCCCCTTCTCCTCCTGCCCCCAATCCCTCCCAGCATCAGGGTCTTTTCCAGTGAGTCAACTCTTCACATGAGGTGGCCAAAGTATTGGAGTTTCACCTTCAGCATCAGTCCTTCCGATGAACACCCAGGACTGACCTCCTTTAGGATGGACTGGTTGGATCTCCTTGCAGTCCAAGGGACTCTCAAGAGTCTTCTCCAACACCACAGTTCAAAAGCATCAATTCTTCAGCACTCAACTTTCCTCAGAGTCCAACTCTCACATCCATACATGACCACTGGAAAAACCATAGCCTCGAGTAGACAGACCTTTGTTGGCAAAGTAATGTCTCTGCTTCTCAATATGCTGTCTAGGTTGGTAATCACTCTCCTTCCAAGGAGTAAGCGTCTTTTAATTTCATGGCTGTAATCACCATCTGCAGTGATTCTGAGCCCAGAAAAATAAAGTCTGTCACTCTTTCCACTGTTTCCCCATCTATTTGCCATGAAGTGATGGGACCAGATGCCATGATCTTAGTTTTCCGATGGGACTAGATGCCATGATCTTAGTTTTCTGAATGTTGAGCTTTAAGCCAACTTTTTCACTGTCTTCTTGCACTTTCATGAAGAGGCTTTTTAGTTATCCTTCACTCTCTGCCATAAGGGTGGTGTCATCTACATATCTGAGGTCATTGATATTTCTCCCAGCAATCTTGATTCCAGCTTGTGCTTCTTCCAGCCCAGCATTTCTCATGATGTATTCTGCATATAAGTTAAATAAGCAGGGTGACAATATACAGCCTTGATGTACTCCTTTTCCTATTTGGAACCAGTCTGTTGTTCCATGTCCAGTTCTAACTGTTGCTTCCTGACCTGCATACAGGTTTCTCAGGAGGCAGGTCAGGTGGTGGCAGGCAGGAGCAGTGGCTGTGAGGAGCTACCCCACGTCCAAGGTCAGGAGCAGAGGCTGAGCTTTGCTGGAGCAGCTTTGAAGAGATACCCCACGTCCAAGGTAAGAGAAATCCCACTAAGACAGTAGGCACTGAGAGGGGGCATCAGAGGGCAGACAGACTGAAAACCACAGTCACAGAAATCTAACCAATCTATTCACATGGACTACAGTCTTGTCTAACTCAATGAAACCATGAGCCATGCTGTGCGGGGCCACCCAAGACGCACGGGTCGTGGTGGACAGCTCGGACAAAACATGGTCCCCTGGAGAAGGGAATGGCAACCCACTTCAGGATTCTTGCCTTGGGAACCCCATGGACAATATGAACAGAATACAGAGGGCAAGCAGAGACCGAAGATGCAGACCACTCCCAACTGGCAGGTGGCGGGTTTAATAAAGAAGGAAATGTACAATGGAGAGTTATCTTGGGCAGCTGCTAAATGAGTAGATCTCTGTCCTGCCCACAAGAACCTTCAAATTTATCTGGAGACCTTGAGTTCAGGCACACACCATCCAGATGGTCCCAACAACACCCAGCTCTCTCAAGGTTGCCCCCTTGAAGCTGGTTCCTTCCCCCTGCAGGGAATGGTAAGCAGAAAGTACATTCCAACAACAGGCAGGAGCTGAGGAACCTACAGTCACTGGGATTCAGCTCACAGGTCAACTTGCTGTCACGTCCTCGAGATGACCTCCTTCAACAAACCATGAAAGATAGCAGAGCAGACTTTAAAAGGTCAGGAAGATACGACATCCAAAGTTTAAGTTTGCAGGATGCAACTAAAACAGTGCCAAAAGGAAAAGGCACAATCTTTAAAAGACAGACTGGAAAAGAAAAGACTAAAAAACATCAACCATCTGATTTTCCGACTCAAAAAGCTAAATAAAATAAAGCGAGTCAACTCCAGAGAAAATAGAAGACCATAGTAAAGATAAGTTCAAAATTCGAGGAATTTTAAAATTTAGATAAAATGAACGATTTCCTTGAAAAAGAGAACTGATTAAATCAAAAAATAAATTCTGAATACTTTGTTATATATTAAAATAATAAATTAATTATTTAAACTTTCTCACACAAAATATACCCCAAGTCAGGATGCATTTCCAGGTGAATTACTTCAAGTATTTAAAGAACCAATACCAATATTATACAAATACTTTCAGAGGAGAGAAATAGTAAATGCTTTCAAATTATCTCCTGAAACCAGCCTGACTTTGACACCAGTATCTGACAAGAACTCTACAAGAATGGAAAATTACAGACAAAGTTTTCTAAGAAGCTCAGATGCAAAAATTCCGAACAAAATATTAGAAAACCCCACCCAGAAACAAAAAGGGTAATACCTCACAATCAAATGGGTTTTCAGGTAGGCAAAATTGAGTGAGCATTCAGAAATGTATGAGCACCATCTTCTAGGTGCACGGCGGGTGGGAGGAGAGCAGGGTGGGAGAAACTGCAGGAGTAGCCGTGACATCTGTTCACCCCCACACCACCGCGCGTGGGACAGGCGGGCAGACGCTGCTCTATGACACGGGAGCTCGGCTCGGGGTCCTTGATGACCCAAAGGGCGGACAGGGGCGAGGGTGGGAGGCAGCCTCCAGAGGGCAGGGGCCCGCATGTGTTTACAGCTGACTCACAGCGTACAGCGGAATCCAGCACAGCAGTTACCCTCCCATTAGAAAGCTTTTTCTGATTTCCCATATTAATAGCTAAAAAGTAGAGACATGCAATTATATGTAAACAGAGACCAAAAAAGCATTTGACCAGAATTCAATACCCATTTATTATCTCTCAAAAACTGTTAGCAAATTAGAAAGAGAAGAGAACTTCCCTCACCCAAGTTGTCTCCAGCAGTCTGATAGCATCTATAATGAACACTGTCTCCCTGAAGTGAGGAATACGCCAGAACACTCCCAACACTATTTTCGTCCAGCACTGATTGGGCGTTCCAAGCAATGCAGTGAGGCAAGATGAAACCAAAGATTCAGACAGTGGAAACAAAAGTAAAACCATTATTCACAGAAGACACGGTCGTGTATATAGAAAACTCAATTAATTAGCTAACTGAAAATCCAAAACGATTCTGAAGAATTCTGAAGTGAATTTATATAGGTTTGAAGAAAATCCCCCTTCTGTATTTTCGTTTCTGCAAGGTCCAGGGTTTCTAAGAAAGGAGGCAAGCTTGAATATCAACGGCCTCAGAAGCAAGAGGCAAAGAGTGGTTCTGGAGAGCTTCAGAGACTTCCCTCTCTGGAGCCGTCTGCTGACATCCCTGGATAATAAACCCACTCTCTCTCTTGAGGGGAGAATAGGCAGGCTTGTGGCAGCCTCTTATGAGATTCAGTTCAGTTCAGTCGCTCAGTCATGTCTGACTCTTTGTGACCCCATGAATCGCAGCACGCCAGGCCTCGCTGTCCATCACCAACTCCCAGAGTTTACTCAAACTCATGTCCATTGAGTCGGTGATGCCATCCAGCCATCTCATCCTCTGTCGTCCCCTTCTCTTCTTGCCCTCAATCCCTCCCAGCATCAGGGTCTTTTCCAATGAGTCAGCTCTTCGCGATGTTTCTAATACTCAGGGCCACTCAGCTGAAACACAGACCTGTGTGGGCAACAGGCCCTAGGCCTCCTCCCCACGGAACTTCGGGAGGGGAAGCTGAGAGAACTGATGTAACACGTTCAGTTCAGTTCAGTCGCTCAGTCGTGTCCGACTCTTTGTGACCCCATGAACCTCAGCACGCCAGGCCTCCCTATACCAAGTAATAAACCATCTACATCCATTCTGGCCAGTTCCCTGACTGATCAAATTTGTGAAAGTGTGGCAAGCAAATCTTAGGAAGTGCTTGACCATTCAAATGAATATATATAAGCAAGCAAACTTTATGGTGAAACCAAAATAAATTATCAAATGCCTAGAATTACATGTAACAAAAATGTAGGAAGACATCTACACTAAAATATATGAGTGATGCTAACAAATTAAAGTTCTAAATAAATGAACTTCCATTTGTCATGTGCATGTTTGGTGAGTTCAACATTGTAAATTTGTCAATTATCTCAAAAGTAACCTACAGATGAAATGTATTCTCCTCCCCAAATCCCCAAAAGTTGCAGAAACTAACAGCCTTTTAAAATTCTACATTTCATATGTATCCTAAACTTATATGAAAATGCAAAAAACCTGCAATAAAAAGACAATCCTGAAGAATATGAGCACTAAGGGACTTGAAGATATTAAAAACACACAATTATGAGAACAGATAAATCAAACAGACTAGTAGAATACAGCAGGCTTCTGAGGATGACACTGTAGTGCGAGGAGAAAGAATTAGCTTTCAAAATGCTATGCTAAGTCAATTAATTCATACTAAAATATAAATTTAGAACCCTATGTCCTACCTTAACACACACAGGGGAAAAAATGATTTCAGATGGATTACAGACCTAAATGAGAAGAAAAAAGCAAAAGATTTTCAAGGAAACACAGAAGAATATATATTCATGATTTATGAGTCATCAAAGATTTCCTAAAATAGGATACAAAATTCCAGAGAAAAAATGATAAAATTTGACTATATTGAAGTTAAATACTTCTCCTAAATAATTAAGATAAGGAAGGCAACACACAGAAGGGGAAAAGATCACCAAAATGGATACAAACATATATTCATACAAACATACGTACATACATCATCCAACAAGGGACTAATATCCAGAATATACAAAAGATTTTAACAAAGTATCTTCCCCCTAAAGGGGGAGATAGAGATAGAGAGAGAGGAATTCAACAAAAGAAGATATCTAAACATATAAAACAATCTCCTTTTTATTCATCATCAGGGAAGTATAAATCACCACCAGTGATGTGATATCACATAAACCCAGCACAATTGCTAAAATGTGCCAAGCAGCGGAAAATATGTAGAGAACTGGTCTTCTCATATCTGTGGGTGGGAGCATAAGTGTTCCAACCCTTTGAAAATTAGTTCTGGTACCTGTTAAAGCACACCCGACAACTGCACCACTAAGTATGTACCCAACAGAAACGGTACACAGCTTCACTAACGGATAAGTACAAGAATATTCTCAACAGCACTACATATAATAGCCAAAAATGGAAACAATCTGAATGTCTCCCAATGATGGAATAGATAGACATTTTGATATTGTCACAGAATAAAAGATGAGATGGCAACAACAATTAACTTCAACTACACAGATACTACATGGATAAATCTCAATAAGAAGAAAAAAAGAAAAGAATGTTTCCTAGTATCGTCTACTGTCATGACAGAGAAACAACAACCATGACGCAGCAATCCTCTCTAGCAGACAGCCTGTGGTCTCAAACACTAACTTCAACTTCAAAGGATCCAGAACTTCTCAGAGAAATGCGTGATTTCAAGTCTGGGACAGAAATGTTCAAGATGAACCTGGAATATCTTGTCGTTACAGATGCCAAGGAAGCTGTAGGCGGCACCTAGGGTTCTATCCAAATCACTCAGAAGCCATCATGACTGTCTAAAGGCAGAACCAGGACCAAGTATGTAACTTACAGGGCAAAATGAAATTGAGAGGCCCCTGTTCAAAGTACAGGGAAACAATTGGCATTGAAGGAATTAAAATATAACCTTTCTTTCTTATACACTCTCTTGACTTGTTATACCATTTTGTTTTCCATTTAACATCATTCTAAGTAATGAGAAGTTAAAAATTCAAATTATTGGATGGATTTTGCCATTCATCTTTGTCTTATACAATTCTAGTTCTAAATGCAGGAGAATTTCAGAAAAACATCTACTTCTGCTTCACTGACTACACTAAAGATTTTGACCGTGTGGATCACAACAAACAGTGGAAAATTCTGAAAGAGATGGGAATCCCAGACCACCTTACCTGCCTCCTAAGAAATCTGTATGTGAGTCAAGAAGCAATAGTTGGAACCGGACATGGAACAATGAACTGGTTCAAAACTGGGAAAGGAATATCTCAAGGCTGTATATTATCACCCTGCTTATTTAACTTCTATGCAGATTACATCATGAGAAATGCCAGGCTCAGTAAATCACAAGCTGGAATCAAGATTGCTGGAAGAAATATCAACAACCTCAAATATGCACATGATACCACCCTAATGGCAGAAAGTGAAGAGGAACTAAAGAGCTTCTTGATGAAGGTGAAAGAGGAGAGTGAAAAGTTGGCTTAAAGCTCAACATTCCAAAAACTAAGATCAAGGCACCTGATCCCATCATTTTATGGCAAATAGATGGGGAAACAATGGAAACAGTGACAGATTTTATTTTCTTGGGCTCCAAAATCACTGTGGTTGGTGACTGCAGCCATGAAATTAAAAGACACTTGTTCCTTGGAAGAAAAGCTAAGACAAACATAGACAGTGTATTAAAAGGAGAGATACCACTTTGCTGATAAAGGACCATACAATCAAAGTTAGGATTTTTCCTACTAATAGTGTACAGATGTGAGAGTTGGACCAGAAAGAAGGCTGGGCACCAAAGAATTACTGCTTTGGAACTGTGGTGTTGGAGAAGACTCTTGAGAGTCCCTTAGACTGCAAGGAGTTCATACCCATCAATCCAAAAGGAAATCAACCCTGAATAGTCAATGAAAGGGCTGATGCTGAAGTGGAAGCTCCAGTCCTTTGGCCACCTGATGTGAAGAACTGACTCATTGGAAAAGACCCTGATGCTGGGAAAGATTGAGGGCGGGAGGAGAAGGGGATGACACAGGATGAGATGGGTGGATGGCATCACCGACTCAATGGATATGAGTTTGAGTAAGCTCTGGGAGATGGTGATGGACAGGGAGGCCTGGCGTGCTGCAGTCCATGGGGTCGCAAACAGTCGGACACGACTGAGCAGCTGAACAACAACAATTGATTGAATCTGGAAAAACAAAGCGAGAGGCCATGTTGTCCACATGAGAAGTGGATCTGCATTGTGACAGGGGAGTGCAAAGAAAATAAAATTTATTTTGTCTTCTTTTACAGTCTTATAAAGAAGTAAAAATATGAGAAGATATTGAATGCAGATCATTCTTCCCCATGGATATAAGGTTCTTATGCATAGGTTTTACAAGACTAGTGCAAAATGGGAGCAATATCTGAGAATAAAAAAGAAATATCATGGTAATAGGGAAGGAATGGGAGAAATTAAAGAGAAAACTAAGATACAAGCATTTGAAAAATTTTGACATAATAGGGGAAATTAACACAGAATGAACTATAAATGTGACATGAAATTTGTGTGAAAGAAAAGTCAAAAGGAGGATCTATTTAAGCATATTTTAACTTAAAAATAGTGGCTAGGCATTGCTTTAATTTAATGGGTGTGGTCAAACTTTCAGCGGTGGCAACTTTCCAGGGCTTTTCAGTTAAAAAAGGTCTGTATCCCAGTCTAGGTGCTCTCTGCTCAGAGAACCCATAAGCTGTGATATCAGGAAAGGAAGACCTTGCCCTGTCTCATTAACGGAGACCAGCTCCCACTAGATTTTAAGCAACTCTCAAAGTTGAAGCTAGATGCTATCTCTGGAATTCTGCTTACTGTTAGTGGCTCATTTAAGACACTCCTATCTTCTTTAAACTTCTTTCAACAGTGGTGGTGGTGGTTTAGTCACCAAGTTGTGTCTGATTCTTGTAAGATGTACCAAAAGATGACCGCATCAACATTTTTTTCTAATTTTTAAAAGCTCTTGGCCAAGTTTTATTTTCTAAGGGTTTATACACATCTACCTTCTCTATAAAGGCTGCTCTAGTTTTACTGAAAGAAAAGCAATTAAAATTTTCTCCCTCCCAACTTTAACTCCATCCCTACCCAGCTTCCACACTGTGGACATTGAAGCCCCATAAACTGCAGGATAAATATTGACTGGTGCAGTCCTTTTTGCCGTAGGAACAATGTTCTGTGTTACCATCCATACCTGTTTCATGTTTTGAAATGAAAACCACCCGTGTTTCTAGGTATGAATACAACATATTTAATGATGAGAGTGAAACTGCTATCTTTTTCTCACTCTGTGATGTTATAATAGCTTATAAAAATGGAGCGATTTCTGGACAAACCTGGGCCCATTTTTTTTCTACTTTGAATACAATCTGAATAAGCCAGATGCTACTAGTATCTCTGTCACCTCCTGAGATCATTTGTTTAATGCACTAATGGATTTTAGGATTTTATTTAAGAGGTGGGCAGCACAGTCAGAAGTGTGTATCAGCTAATTCTCAAACATCAGCACACACTGCTGACAGAGAGATGACCGCAGGGAATGATTCCCCAAAAGTCCTCCTAAAACTACGTGTCCTTGGGGGCAGTCATGTGAGCACCATGGGTTCTGAGCACTCGGGATGGAGTTTCATCAGACGGCTGGCTCACACATCCTGGGCTAGAGGGAGAAACGCACAGAATATGATCTCTAGATGTGGACAGAGGAAAAGTTCAGTGGAGTATGTTCAGTAAAGCTTGGAGAACTGGCATGAGGCTATTCAACACAAAGCACGGGTGTGGGGGCCCCCAAGGGCCCCAAATGAAATGTCCACAGTAATAAACTTTCCCTCTCCCCTGGTTCCACGTGGAGACCTCTGTGAGCTGGCTAAAGTCCATCCAGCCCTTCTCTGCAGCATTAAGGACCCTGCATGTAATGGCAGGATCGGAAGTCTCATGAGAAGAGGGTAGCGGGATCTTGTTGTTTGACTTTCTATTCACTTATTTGTTTGTTGTTCCTGAATAAACTCAGACAATTGCTCATGCTTTTCATTAGAAAGTCAACTTAGAGTGTGTAAGAGGGAAGATTCTAAAGAAAAACCCAGGGAAGGAATTTCCTTTGAGTTCCTTTGCTGGGTGCTTTCCTTCCATTCAAACGACACGTTTCTTAAGAGGTAGCTGTTGGTTTCCTTGTTGTTTCAGACCCAGAACCTCAGACTCAGGTAGGTTGAGTGCTCTTCTGAGGCCACCTGCCAGGGATGTAGGAGTAAGGTCTCAGGTCTCCCGGACCCCACTGTCTCACGCTACCCCCAGCACAGTGCACCGTGGATGATGGTGTACAAAGGGCCCTGATTGAACTTGGGAATTAGAAGACTTGGACATGATGCCTCTCAGAGTCTGTCCTGCTGTGAGGACAGTGCACATTAGTCAACCCATGCCTCGTGAGCAAGACTCACACGGCGTGAAGGATGACAGGGTTAGGGACGCCTGACCCAGAAGCTGTGAATCCTCATCTGGGCTTTCATCTGTGACCAGGATCGTTCCTTATTCATTCCTTGTGTTATCTCTTTGCTTGTTTTCAGATGTCACAACAAAGTGTTATAAGAGCTAAATTTGCTTTGCAGACAATTTCTGTTTGAACCTCCCTCTCCCTCAACTCTGCACGGTGTTTTAAATGTTTTTAGCTGAAAGAAAAGTCAGTGATTCTTTAAAACTTGTGCACAAAGTGAAATCAATGTTAAAACAATTCATGACACTCTATAATTATACAAATTTTCAGGATTTTGATGAAAGGAGAAAAGTTTAAAATAAATTAGTAAAAGCTTCTTTCTACTTAGAAAGAAAACATCAGAGGGATATTTTTCAAGCAAAAGTTGGGTGACCATAACCTTTCCTTTTCAATAAGATTTCCTCAGTTACTGCTAAAATCAAGTTTCAAAGGCAATTTAAGGATAAAATACACCAGAATCCATCTGAGTTAAGCATAAGGGTTAAGGCACTAGGTATCCTGAGTTAAGTAGATTGCAGTTTTTGAACCAAAGGGTTGACTTCTAGGACCTCTAAAAAAACATAGTAAACAAGACAGGTTATACAAATTTAGTTTTCTGAGAGTAGATCATGGCACCAAATTTTAGCTGGTGACCTAGCTAAAAAGGTCATCCGACTTTGGCTTTGCTGGCCATTTCTGAGGTTCAGAGACGCCATGAACATATCTGAGATCACACAGTCAGTATGCAGCGTCAGCCTGATTTGACTCCAGGGATCTACTGTCTGATCTTTAACTGGTCTTGCAGTTGCATGGAAGGAATAAGACCCAGTTCAGGACTTCTGTTTATACTCATGTGGAAATGGACTTTCTCTTTTAAGATTTCTGCCATAATATGAGCCTCCAGTTCCAGGGTCTGCAAAGTAAGCCTGAGAATGATGGGGGCTGAGCAGAAAGAGTGGGGAGAGCCTCACACCTCCAGGGAGTGCCTCTCCTGGTCCTCTTTGGAGCCGGTGTTATGTGACACAGGGGCCTGACTCAGAGATGGGGCCAGATGGCCTCTCTAGAGCACCCCATCAAGACCCTCCTAGCAACACGGCTCACTCAGCCTGGACCTAGCCGATGATGGCAGTCAGTACAGAACGGCCATAAGGAACATGGAATGGCTGTAACTACTTTAAAGACTCTCACAGATACTGCTGCTGCTGGTAAATCGCTTCAGTTGTGTCTGACTCTGTGTGACCCCATAGACGGCAGCCCACCAGGCTCTCCTGTACCTGGGATTCTCCAGGCAAGAACACTGAGTGGGTTGCCATTTCCTTCTCCAATGCATGCATGCATGCTGAGTCGCTTCAGTCATGTCCGACTCTGTGCGACCCCATGGACAGCCCACCAGGCTCTTCTGTCCATGGAATTCTCTAAGCAAGAGTACTGGAGTGGGTTGCCATTTCCTTCTCCACTCATAGGTACTAGACAAGTAGCAAAGACAAAGGGTCTCTCCCATGCTGAAGATGTAACAAGCACAGTTTAACATTAGCTCTCTTCCTCTCCCAACTGTTTTGACTACATTGAATCCCTACTTAAATTGGACGCTAAATAGGTAGTGATTCCAGTAAATGTGATTAATTCAGTTAATTACCATTCCTGGTTCTTCATCCATGTCTACCCTCTTTATGCTCAATTTTAGGGAAAGAAAGAGGGCAAGCGGGAGGGGAAAGGTGGGTGGAGGGGGGACAGTAAAAGAAACAACCAGCGCAGAAGACCGCTAGCCACACGCCCCGTCTCTCCCGCACCTGCCTGCCTGCGAATATTGGAAACACGGACCACGACTCTTGGAAAAGGTACACATTTCCCTGCGCTAGTCTGTTTTATACGGCTTACAGTGAGAGAAACCGAACTCAAAGGAAACACCAGTTTAAAATTCTAGCTGTATTTCTGTAAAGGCCGATCTGCTGGGAGGCATGGCAGGTACGAGCGTCCCCGCGTGCGGGAGCGGAG
>CM035271.1:103550963-103562988 GCA_020226075.1 Hydropotes inermis | reverse complement strand
CCCAGATGATGGCACTACCTCTTTACTAGTCTCTTTACTAGTCTCATCACCTGACTCCTACGATTCTAGCCCAGATGATGGCCCCGCCTCTTTACTAGTCTCTCTTTCTGCCCTTATTCCTGTGCCCTTCCCACCCCAAGGCAGCTTCTTTTCAACACAGAATCCAAGTCCCAAGCCAGGCCATATCACTTCTCTGTCCCAGTTTTTCTTGGTGTCCACAGCAGCCTGGATGAAGGCCAGCCCCTCCGTGGCGGCAGGCCCCCAGTCTGCTCACTGTTGCTCCATTGTCTCTGATTTGACCTTCCACCCCTGCCCCTCCTCAGGATGCTCAGCCACACTGGTTTCTGGTTTCTCCTTGACTGTGCAGGCTCATTCCCGGCTCAGGAATTTTCTACCTAGTCTTTTCTTGGCTGAAACACCTTTCCCCCATATTCCTGCCTGATTCACTCTCACCTCCTTGAGGACTTTGCTCAGATGTCACCTCCTCTGTGAAGACGTCCTCATCCACTCAGTTTCCAAACCTTGGCTCTGTAACCCGCCTCCCCACCTAGCTTTTCTCCATGACACCTATGATCACCTGACCTGCTATATGGCTTAATTATTATAACCTATTTATTTTTCCCTGCTAGAAACTGAGCTTTATGAGGACAGACATTTTATGCTTTATTTGCTGCTTTAATTGAATGTTCTGGTATAAGTTTGTAATATATATTTTTCAAAAGAATGGATTATTGGTTAGATAGATAGAGGGGTAGGTAGATAATTGAATGAATGAATGAATGAATGGTTTCTTCTTTTGAAACAACTTTATGGGTTGTTTTTAAAAGATTATGACTTTTAAAACAGACAGATCAATGAAACAGAATACAGAGCCCAGAAGTAAACCCACACACTTGCGGGCAATGACTCTACGGCAAAAAAGGCAAGAGCAAGCAACGGAGGAAGGACAGTCTCTTCAGTAAGTGGGGCCGAGAAAACTAGGCCGCTACATGCAAACCGGAATTTCCTCACACCGTAAGTAAAATAAGCCCAAAATAGACAAAAGATCTAAACACAAGACTTGAAACCATAAAACTCCTAGAAGAGAACTAGGCAGAAAACTCTGACATAGATGGCAGCGATATTTAGGTGGCGGGGAGGTCTGTCTCCTAAAGCAAAAAGAAAAGCATAAGTAAATGGGAAGTTGGCTTAAAGTGCAAAATTCAGAAAACTAAGATCATGACATCCGGTCCCATCACTTCAAGGTGGATAGATGGGGAAACAGTGGAAACAGTGGCTGACTTTATTTTTCTGGGCTCCAAAATCACTGCAGATGGTGACTGCAGCAATGAAATTAAAAGACGCACTCCTTGGAAGGACAGTGATGACCAACCTAGAGAGCATGTTAAAAAGCAGAGACATTACTTTGCTGACAAAGGTCCATCTAGTTAAGGCTGTGGTTTTTCCAGTGGTCATGTATGGATGTGAGAGCTGGACTATAAAGAAAGCTGAGCGCCAAAGAATTGAGCCTTTTGAACTGTGGTGTTGGAGAAGACTCTTGAGAGTCCCTTTGGACTGCAAGGAGATCCAACCAGTCCTTCCTAAAGGAGATCAGTCCTGGGTGTTCATTGGAAGGACTGATGCTGAAGCTGAAACTCCAATACTTTGGCCGCCTGATGTGAAGAGCTGACTCATTGGAAAAGACTCTGATGCTGGGAAAGATTGAAGGCAAGAGAAGGGGACCACAGAGGATGAGATGGCTGGATGGCATCATCAACTCGACGGACATGGGTTTGGGTGGACTCCAGGGGTTGGTGATGGACAGGGAGTCCTGGCATGCTGCTATTCATGGGGTCAAAAACAGTCGGACACGACTGAGTGACTAAACTGAACTGAACTGAAACATAAAAACTCTTGTGCAACAAAGGAAATCATCGACACGAAAGACAGCATACTGAATAGTTGCAAATGATATGACCAGTAGAGGGTTAATATCCAAAATATATAAACAGCTCAACATCACAAAACAAAGAAACTACTTAAAAAACAAGCAGAAGACCTGAATAGGCAGTTTTCCAAAGAAAATATACAGATGGTCACCAAGCCCATGAAAAAATGCTCAACACCATGAGTCATCCCAGAAATGCAAATCAAAACCACAAGATATCACCACACACCTGTCAGAATAGCTATCATCAAAGAGTCTACAAGTAACAGACACTAGAGAGGATGCAGAGAAAAGGAACCCTCATACATCGTTGTTGGGAATGTAAATCACTGCAGCCGCCGTGGAAAACAATACGGAGGTTCTTCGAAAAACTAAAAATAGAGCTAGCGCATGATCCGGCAATTCTACTGTTGGGTATATATTCAAAGGAAACAAAAAAAAACTAATTTGAAAAGACACACACCTCAATGTTGGCGTCATTATTTACAACAGCCAAGATATGGAAGCAATCTAAGTGCCAATTAACTGATAAATGGATAAAGAAGATGTGGTATTTATATACAACTGAATATTACTCATCCATGAAATTCTGCCATTTGCAATAACGTTGAGAGACCTACAGAATATTATGCTTAGTGAAATAAGCCAGACAGAAAAAGACAAATAACATCCAGATATTCAAGGAACCTACTGCATCTCACGTAGAATAAGTTAAAACAAACTTTAAAAAGTATATTATATTAAAATTGCTGAAAATTGGCAAAGAGAAAAAAATTTAAGCCAGAAAAAAAAAATCAGGTCATATGAAAAGGAATAAGCTAGATAGCTGATTTCTCAACATATCAACCGAGTCCTGATAAGAGTGGAATAAAGCCTCCAAAGCACTTTAAAAAAAATGCTTGCCGACCTGAAAGTCTATAGCTTAAGAAATATATTTCAAGAATGAAGTAACTAGATCTATCATGGTGATCATTTTGTAATGTATATTGAATTGCTACTTTGTACACTTGAAACTGGGTCGCAAAGATTCAGACAGGACTGGGCGATTGAATGACACCAGATACTTGAAACTGATATAATTTTCTAAGTCAATTACACTTCAGTTAAAAAAAGATGAAGTAAAAATAAAGCCATTTATATACCTAAGACAAACTAAAGGAAAGTAATTCTAGATGTAAGATCTGAAATGCAGGATGGGATAAAGTGAACTACTAGTAATCAATATGATAGTATAAGACAATAATGATGATGTTGTTTTTGTTTTTAAGCAGACTTAAAAATGCACCATAATAACAAAATTCAAGAGGGGATAAATGGAATTAAACTTTGAAAGGAACTTGTATTATTGGGAGGAGGGTCAAGGTATGGGTTAACTTTAGACTTCAGCAATTTAAATATGTTGGTAAAATTTCTAGGATAACCACTAAAAGAAACAGAATGTGCTACTTTCCAATAAGTATAGGAGAAAACAGAAGACAAAAATTTATTCATTCAAGAATAAAAGGGCGAAGACATGAAGAACAACAGCCCCTTAGCAGTCCTGACGCCCAGCAGATAGTCTGAAAGTAGTGCCAGGATGAATGGCTGCATTCCCAAGAGAGAGAATGAATGAATGCACATGTCGACATCTCTATACTGAGGAGGGCAGGTCAGAGGAAATCAGTTCCCAGATACCGCGTCGTTTGGCGGCTGTGATTTCGAGATAAATGGACAAGCAAGGTTGCTAGAGACATGAAGCATCAGTATTTGCCCTGGCACTCACGCAGTGCCCTGAAGTCCTGCATGTGACTTCGCATCCCTGCGTCCACAAGCGGCATCCCCGGGAGGCGAGCCGGCGGAAGAGAGCGTGTGCAGCCCACAGCCCCGATGTCTGTCTGGGGGCACCTCGGGGTTTCCCCCTGCCCCGTGTATTCAAGCCAAAGCCATTTTAACTGTTCACTTCATTTCAGCATTTCTGAATGCTACTCAGCACGCAGGACTGCATTTTCAGACTGCCTTGATCAGTGAAGGATTTTCACGCTGCCCCCTTTACTAGATCCCTGGGCGGAACAGCTGCAAAACTTAATCTAGCTGTTGGTAATGAATTCATTCACCCGATTAGTATGCAACTCAGGCAGACTAAGCCCAACTTTAAAGGAAAATGAGTGCTGATCTTTTAAAAAGGAGGCAATATGGAGCAGCCTGATCCCTGAGAGGCTCCAAGAGATTAAAGTTGTTCAAGTCTCACCCCCGAGCCTTACGAGAGGAAAGTCACACAATCAAGCAGTGATTTGACTGTCCTGTCAATCAAAGACGCTGCAGCAAACCTCGCTCATTCACACTGATTAGCCAGAGGGACTCATCTCAGGCTGGTGAAAAGAACACCTCACGAACAACCGGCAGCTCCGCTCAGCCTCTTAATCTTTCTGGGCCTCAGTGTACTTGCCTGTGAATTAGGATGAGTTCGAATACAATCATCCACAACCTTGGTTCTCCAACTTTTGAGTGCATCAAAACTACCCAGCAAGCTATTAAAACACAGACTTCTGGGCTCAGCTCCAGGGTTCCAGCTGTGGCACTTCTCAGGAGGGGCCTGAGAAGGTACTTTTCTATCAAGTTCCCAAGTGATACTAATGTTTCTGGTACAGGGACCACACTTGGAAACATGGATCTATACAGCCTGTTTTAGCCTCATTGTCATTCTCCAGAGTGGTGTAAAATTAAAATTATAAAACTGTGCATTTAAATATTAAGTTTATACATAAAATAAGTTTCACTCATCTTTATAAGCACATGTATTATCAGATCATACTGATACACTGTAGTTAAAAACCATTTGTAATTACTCTCACTGTTTGCCTTTAAAAGTTAACAGAAGACTTGGCACATAATTTATTTTTCTCAGCGAGTGAACATTTAATAGGCAACCTCTCAATAAGCAGCAAAAGTGGCCATTTACATGTTCACGGGTACCAGAAAGAAATACTCAATTTCAAAACTATGCTTGCTTGACCAGTTCCTTACTTCTAGAGTGCATTTATTCCTTTGGATAAAGACTTTAGTTCTATTAAAAGGCAAATGTCCCAGAATATAATGAAAAAATAATGAACTCTTACCAATCAATTGCCTATCACTGCAAGTGGTTTTATCAGAATATTTCACAAGCCCCTAATGGAATGGGAGGCGGAAAGTGGAGGCATAGAGACGATCCGCCAGAAGAGGCGGCGTCACTGCAGGGAAGGGGGACGCGAGTCGGGAAGGGGCAGCGCTGAGGTCACCAACGCCCGCGCTTTGCCTGAGGCTTGACTTGGCTCTACATTCAGCAAGGCCTTGTCCCCAATGGGGAAAGTCGGGCCCAGCGATCGTGAGTTCACGATGTGTGATCCAGATGAATGAGCGCCATGGATTCAGATTTGCCTAATAACAGACAGTGTGCAGTAAGTTCCCTGCAAACGAACCTTCAAGCTGCAAACTTTCAAAGACGTGGATGTGGATTCACATGTCCGACCGTGTAAGTGAGTTCACGTGTCTGGTGTGCGCCGTCACACGCGTACCTCCTCTACAAGTGGTTGTGCTTTTGTATATTTGCTATACAGTGCCGTATAGAAGACAGAAGTACAGTGTCCTCACCTCAAGCCCAGGATGTCCAGAGCAAGCATAAAAGCAGCATTGATATAACCAGTATCGCCAAGAAGCACCGGGGATGGAGCCCCAGAGCAAGGACAAAGAGAAATGAGAGGAAGAAGTGACAGGAGACCCGGAGAGACTCGGCAGGAAACGGCCAGGGGTGTCCTCTACAGGAGGAGGCGCTGTTAGATTTGGGGACACAGGCCCAGACATACAATGGTACACGGAGGTTGCAGCAGACTTTCAGAATGCAACCCAGAGCTACCATGTCATCTAAGATGAGAAAAGAGAGAGCTAATACCCAGACATCACCGGATCCTGTTTTCAAGAGGGTAGGTGATAATAACAAGCAGAATGAAATTTAGTATCTGTGTCTCCTCCCGAGTACTTATAACCTTGCTACTTATTTATTTCTAACTGGAAAGAATCAGGACAATTCAGAGCTCCCAGGGCCTGCAAAGTCAGGCTACCTACCCACTTGAACCAAAAAACACTCTCTGTTACAAGCAAGGAAAATTTATGAAAGGAAAAGAAGCAACATGTAGAGCATAGAGGGAATCAGAGGAGAGTGCCTAAGTCGGACACTTGAAACGGCCGGTTCCCATAAAAGAGCGTCACAAAGGCAGGCCTGCGTGCGGCTAACGGAGATGGTATACTGTGCGATCTTGCCGCGACACTGCAGCCATGAGCATGTCATCAAGGCAAGCTCTATTTCCAAGACAGCAAAATGAGCAGACATTTAATTTGGTTTCAGTAAATATGGATTAGAAGCCCTGCTGCTACCTAGCTGCTCTGAAATTAGATACCAGTGACACAGTTCCAAGAAGGATGACTTTAACTCTGGGTGGCAAAGCCTTTGAGCCGCTGAGTTAGAGGGACTCTTTCTGCCAGCTGCCATTTTGCTTTGTACACAACTCTGTCACCACCATATGAAGCCTGCGGGGCTGTAAATACCGATCATTGCCGCAGGCTGTGCAAGACCTTTGGCGCTGGACTGCCAGAGTTTAAACCCAAGCTCTGCCACTCACGGGCTCTGACTTTGGGCAACAAGTCTAAACACGCACTGCCAGCTTCTTCAGCCACAAACTGAGATAACGCCAGTATCACCCTGTGATATTGAAAGAATTAAATTATTTAAAGACTGCTCCATGTAAGGCATTTAAAACCGTGCCTGGCACAAAGTCAGTGCTAAATATATCTTAGCTATTAAAGTTGATCATTTCTGCTGTCTTTCTTCTCTAAGTCTCATCCACATTAGGAAGTGCATGTATGAGCTGCCCTTGGGAATGAAAATTCTGATTCAAAGAGGAAGCAAACCATTCATTCAGAGAGAAAACTCTGTCCTTAAAATATGCCAGCATATAAATTTAAAGTGGATCACTAACCAGGACCCACTGCGGGGCACAGGGAAGTCTGCTCAGGGTTACGAGGCGGCCTGGATGGGAGGGGAGTTCGGCAGAGGACGGATACACGTGTGTGTGGCTGAGTCCCTTCACGTCCGCCAGGCACTGTCACCGATTGCTAATCGACTGTACCCCAGTACAAAAGAAACGCTTTTAAAAAGATACATTAGTAACTATCCTCCAACTGTGTATATTTTTCCTGCGTATGGTATCAAATATCTACTATTTTTGTATTCATAAATAGCATTGCTGAACATTTTGGAAAGCCACGCCAGCACACAGGGGAATGGGTCCCTTTGGCACACACATGAGAGATGGGGCCAAAATGGAGAGCTGTCCGCAGGCTGACGGTCCCTGCAGCGGCCTGCCGGTCCGTCCAAGCGCCACCCGGGGCCCTGGGGATAAACCACGTCACAAAACACGGTGGAGGCGGCTGGGGTCTGCCCCGGGGTCTTACCGCCTGTCCACAGCAGCGGGGAGACCGCGTCCGCAGGCTGGCCCTCTGCTGCTGGCCTGGGAGTCGTTGTCCACACTAGCTCTGACCGTTCTCTCCCTCTCCCTAGACCGCTCACGGTGCGTTGTTTTCTGTCTGGGTTCAATGTCCAACAGACTGTATGAGCCACGTTGTCAGCACTAACCACTGCCCGCAGCTTAGGACTGTCCCGCGCCGCTCCAGTACCAACGCCCGCTCTGGGCTCCGCAGTGAAGACTCGGCCTGCCAACGCAGGAGACCTGGGTCCCACCGCTGGGCCGGAAGACCCCCCGGAGGGGAGATGGCAACCCACGCAGCATTCTTGCCCGGAGAATCCCCGTGGCCAGGGGAGCCTGGCGGGCTGCAGTCTTTGGGGTCACACAAGAGCGGGACACGCCTGAGTGAACAGCAGCGGCAAGTCTGCGAGGAGGACACTGCCCTCATCCGTCACCCTGGAGCCCCAGGAAAGGATGGGTGAGGGTAAGTCAGTGCCCACGTCTGCGGAGCTGCGCAGCAGCAGCTGTGGGGTTGATCGCGTGCCCACAGCCCGCAAGGCCAGGCTGCTTCACCACGCTCTGCTAGCCCGTGCCCGGGGCGGAGCTGACCCCTACCGCGCACTGCTGCCTCTGGAGAGTGGCCGGGGACACCTCTGTGGTGGGTGCGTGTTGTACGGCCCTCACAGCGGCGGCGGGAGTCAGCTTCGTGGAACCTGCTTCCCGTAGCCCAAGCTGCCCCCCAGGCTTCCACTGGAGAGAAGGCTCCTCCTGTCTGCTGCTGAGATGAGCAGAAGCACCCTCCTCTCTGGTGATGGCTAACGCAGGCGCTGGGTCAACCAGAGCTAGGTCCAAACCCCTCTCTGCCACTTACCGGTCACAGCCCCTGAGCAAAGCTGCTTGGTCTAAACTGTTCTGAAGATGAGGATGTTCCTACCCAGCAGGTCTCCGAGTAAGGGTTAGGCGAGCAGAGCTCCGTCAGCACCTGGCAAGGCGCCTCACACACAGTAGCGATGCCTCAAGCTGAGTACCGGCCACACCCCCACCAGCAGGAGAGGAGGGCGCATGCTGCTGACCGTAGGACCCCCACCCCAGACATGGAGGCTTACCACTCCCCATCCTTCCCTTTCAACCCCCCAAATGCCCGGCTGGCCCAGCTGGTACTGTTCATCCTGAAACTTCAGTCCAGTTCAGGAAGGTTAACAAATCTCCATCAAGAATAAGACATTGAAGAGTAAAATCTTACTTTTTTCCTATTCATTATGCTCACTCAATTCACTGAACATTTACTGATCCTAGGTACTGATTTGTTGAGGTCTATATTGAACTGTGGAGTTGGAAAAGACTCTTGAGAGTCCCTTGGACTGCAAGGAGATCCAACCAGTCCATCCTAAAGGAGATCAGTCCTGGGTGTTCATTGAAAGGACTGATGCTGAAGCTGAAACTCCCAATACTTTGGCCACCTGATGCAAAGAGCTGACTCATTGGAAAAGATCCTGATGCTGGGAGGGATTGGGGACAGGAGGAGAAGGGGACGACAGAGGATGAGATGGCTGGATGGCATCACCGACCTGATGGACATGAGTTTGAGTGGACTCCGAGAGTTGGTGATGGACAGGGAGGCCTGGCGTGCTGCGGTTCATGGGGTCACAGAGAGTCGGACACGACTGAGCGACTGAACAGCAAGAATCACATACATATAACCTGTTGTTTACATATATATAAGGTTTATTTGTATATTATCATAATGTATGTATACAAATCACTTACATGTGTTTGGGTCTATATGTTTATGTGTACATCTATGCATACCTGTGTGTTTGTATACATAGATATATACACATGTACATAATTCCAAAGGATTCTAAAATGTCTACCCCAAGAGCTCTTCTTAGGAACCTAGGGCAGACCTGGGATTTTAAAAGGAGCTTCCCTGTGAGTCAGTAAAACAACCGGCCTGTCCTTTGTGGAATCAATGGTCTCTTTATTATCTCCTCAGGCTGAACTTGGTGGTAAGGCCACACAATCCTGTTGAATCAGCTCAGTATCTTCCTTCCACTGACGTGGCTGTAAGTGAGCGCGTTGGGATCCCTCGCGTTGGCCTGTCCCGGCCCTCCAGCTTAGCTCCCTGCTGGGCCCGGCCTCCCCCACCTTCCGGCCTTCAAGGGGATGCCAACCATCAGGCCCTGGTGCTGTCTACCTACCTGCAACTCTCCAGAGTCAGCACTGACCTCAGAATGGCGGGAGCCCGGTAGTTCACCTACCGGCATAACCAACGCCCATTAACCTCACCCGAAATCATTCCGTTCAGAAAAGGCAGAGAGCAAGCTTCAGTTCATTTACGAGAGTTAGCCGAAGCCCTCCAGGGCAGCGCCCAGACTGTTTCATGAAGCCTGCAGTGAACCAAAGACCGTGCAAAGGCCACAGAATTTATTTCTACTAGACTTGTCTCCTGATCTACAAGGAGCTATAATGGCAAATAGCAGGGGCTTGAATATTTTACAAGAAAAGTTTTCCACTCGCAGTAACTGAGCTGTTCAAACTCTCCATCTTTCTTGTCTGCTTTGCTCCTACATGTTCCAGCTCTTGACCACACACGCAACTTCTGTGTGTGCATGTGTGTTTAGATGTTTGAGAAAAAAATTTCAAGAAGACAAAAATATAAGGAATACAACAAACAATCCAACAACATGTTATTGTTAACTGTTAGAACAACAACACTGACTGTTGCTAAGCATTTTATCTCATACACTTTGGATTTTTTATTTTGTAAAATAAAAACAGACCACATTGTGATTTTCTTTGACCATCTTCTCCCAATGCAGAGACATCCATTAGCATAAATTGCTTTTATGCTATAAGTGTATATGCATGTATGTTAAGTATAAGTGTATATGCCATAAGTGTATACTTCCAGTCCATTTTTTATTCTTTAACATACACACAAATGCCTATTAAAATGTATTAGTATATAGTGTGTATATATATATATATATATATATACATATTAAAGTTACATGAACAGCATCATGCTATACCATTTTAGAAGCTGCTGTTTCTACTCTATGGTGTGTTTCAGTGACATATCCATGATATGTGCAGATCTGATTGATTTTTCTTAATTTCCAGGATAAGGTCACAGGACAAGTTTGTGTAAGAGAAATAAAAATTGTCCATTTTATTACCAACCGGTACAAGAAACTAGGGACTCCAAATTTCAATCAGCATACAGCAGTGGCCTTGAAAGAAGTGTCCAGTTAATATTGATCAAATTACTGTACTCACCAAGAGTGCTCATCACACCTTACCCTAAGCTAGACAAATTAAAATCACAAAGGGGCAGCTACCATTACCGAATTCACAGAGAGTAGGAAATGCAAATCTAGCACTTGGAGGAAACAAAACATAGAGTAATTAGATTCTTAAGGGTGTTGTTTTGAAGGACAAAATCAATTCAGAGCTGGGAAAGATCTCTGATCAGGTGTAAAGGTCTTGGAAGAGGCAGGAGTTGAGACAGGTAGTGAAAAGTCAGAAAAAGTTCAAACACCATGAGAGGCTAGGAAAGGCAGAAATGATTGGGGCTTGTGAAAACAAGGTTTGAAAGTCAGAATAAGTAGGGAGTGAGCAGGATAACCCCAAAAGGAGGGCAGAGGCTGTGGGAGGAGGGGTGCAGTGAGCAGGGGAAGCCTGAGCTGGAGGACACAGCTCTGCATGTCCGCATGGAACCCACTCAGCACCTCGCCGTGGCACTGGCTCTGTGCCGCTCCGAGCCCTCCGTGCCCTCCACGCCCTCCAGCACCCTGGCAGCGCTGACACACTCCTTCCTCTGCAGGGTACCCCTTCTGACGGCTCTGGTCTATAGCTTTCTCGGGCGGCACACCCACAAAGCTCCCTGCACCCCGGCAGCTCCAGGAGGCCCTTCTCACTTGCCACTTCAAGACCTTGGGCTTCCTTGGAGCACAGGATTTGTCAGCCTGGCTTGTAAGTACGTTATCTTTCCCAGTGAATTATGAACTCATTAGGAAAAAGGACTTTGACTTATTTATCTTTTGTGTCCAGACTGCAGCCCAGTACCTGCTCCCCAGAGGTACTCAAGCGGTGTTTGCATGAAACCTTAATTATTGATTAAATCAAAGAATTATGGGTGTTCACTTAATTTTTTTATGTATTTTTAAATATTTATATGCAAATATTACTCACATAGGCTAAAAAGAAATCAATATTTTGATGCCTCTTGACTTTTAGAATATTTCCTATAAGAAAAGACAAATTGCAACTGGTAGCAATATAAAATACAATGAAAGATAAGTCGGAGTTCTCCTTGTCCTGCAAGTCTTCAAAACTCAAAACCTTTTCATCTACAGAAAGGAAAAACTGCGAGCGCTTTGATATAACTGACTGTGACACTTCAATCATGCCATTGCTGAATGGATGTGACATCAGCAAGGCCCATTAACAAATTCTGCGAAATGAAAATGGAACTTGGGTAATAAAGTCTAACCTTTCTTTCCTTGGAGTTTGGTCGGGTTTCACCGGCTCACAGGGTGCTGCGCGTGGAGGCCCGGCTTCCCCAGCGTTTCAGGACGGAGGCCCCGGTGCCAAAGGGCTGTGCCTACGTCTCCCG
>CM035271.1:103517029-103550563 GCA_020226075.1 Hydropotes inermis | reverse complement strand
CGTCCGCGCCCTCCGCGGAGGCGGGGCGGCATCTCTACGCCCACGGCCTCGCTGCGCTCCGGGCCACACGCAGCCCGCGGCCCGGGCCACACGCAGGCCTCCCGCCCTCGGGGCGCTGCCAGCTCGGCCACTGCCGCGGCGCACGGCGCGCCGTCCCGGGACCCCTGCCATCTTCAGCCCACCAGAGTCGCGTCCGGGGCAGGGAGGCACCCGAAGCTCGTCAGCGGACACCCGTGCCATCTCTCCATCTCGCGGCGGCAACCGAGCCGCCGCTGGCCTCGCTCCCAGCTCTTTCCGCTTTGATCTTTTCTGGGCGGACTCAAAGACGCAGGCCCTACGGAAGAGGGAATTGGACACAGATCATCTCCTTTGATGTCCTTCCCCAGCTGCCTACACTCTTCCACAAAAAGGCTGCCTCCTCCTGCCAGAAACCTCTCGGTGGCACCTGACCTTCTGCGGCTTGATCTTTCCTCAGCCTCTCTCTGCAGGTCCCTCACACCTGCTTGTCCCTTTCAGTGTCTGGGATACTGATTTACTCTGAAAGAGCCCCGTCAGCCGTGTCCGCTGCGCTCCATAAGTTAATCAATAACCGAGACCAGCCCCGCAGCGGATCAGCTGACACTGCCCTTCCACGCAGACCAGCCTTCCAGCCCTGCCTCACCCTGGGTGAGGAGGTCTGCAGCTCCAGGGCCTGGGCGGGGCAGGGCGCGCCAGGAAGCAGAAATGCAAGTGAGATCAATCGATCTGCAGAAAGCAGGGTGAACCCAACCTCCCTTTGAGAAGAAACCTTTCCTCTGTTAGCTTTTTCAAAGGGAAACACAGAAAGAAACATTCAGGCTGCTTCCACACCCCTATTTCCATGGAGCCCAGAACATCCAGTGAAGAGACATGCTAGGCAGACACTTCCAGCCCAGCAGAAGGGCCTCTTGCCGGCTCCGTCTCCCCTTGACTTCTCCAAGCCTGCACGCTGTGGGCTCACCAGGCTCTTCACCGCACTGTCTTCAAAACCGAGAACTTCCCTCTGTGCCTAGCACCTTCAGGCTCAGGGCTGAAGCAGCTACATCACGTGTGCAGGTATTAAGTCAGTGTCCCCCCTGCGCTTTCCCGATCCTTCCCTCATCAAAGCCCTAGCCGGCTCTCCGGTTCACTGCCTCAGGGCAGGTACAGTACACGAAAACAGGAAGTCTGGCAGCATCCCGGCTTTGTGTTTCCTTAACCCGAACCCCTGCGGAGGAGAGGGCTGTGGGAGACGTGGAGGGGCTTGCAGGAGTCTGGAGGGCAGCGGGGGTCCGCTGGGCTGGGGAGGGGAGACAGCTCAAGGGCCCAGGGAAACGGGGGAGCCCCCTGGTCCCGCTCCGCGATGATGCTGGGGGGCCCAGGGACCTCAGAGTGGTGGAACCACAGCACCCAAGGGTGGACCCTTGCCCCAGACAGCCTTGGCTTCATCAGGGCTGCCCACAGCCTGTGATGTGGGGACAGAAAACCACCACGTGTCCGAGACGGCGAGAGTGGGTGGTGACGACACCAGCGGTGACCACGGTGAACTTAGAGAGACTCTGGGGGTCTCGCAGACGTCCTATAAGCCTGCCTGTACCCCAGGCTTCGGTTCAGCCCCAAGAGAAAGGAGAATCCCAGGGGCAGAGAGGGGATGTGCCCCCAGCTGAGCAGGAAGTGGGCGCTCAGAGTCATAAATCAACTCGGCCCTCAAAAAAGTGGTCTTGTTCCCTCTCGTGGAGTCTGTTGGGATGGGGCTCACACACAGCCTCAGACCGTCCTCCTGGCTTTTCAACGTGCTTTCCCCCAGGCTCTCCCGTGAACCTGCTCAGACGCAGGTCAGATCCAGGCAGATACTAGGCTATCACAGCAAACCCGGCTGCAGGCTCCTGCCCATCTGGGGGGAGAGGAGGCTTCTTCAAACAGACACCTTGATTCACTAAGGCTTGCTGGGTTAAGTGATCCATTTTTCCTTTTACTCACATCATGTAGATACCTTGAACCAAGCATCCCCAGAACTCAGCTAATGTCTCCCCAAAGCAAACGCCCACAGTCAGCCGACTCCTTCCTCCTCCTCCTCTACACAGAATCCCTTTCCCAGGGATTCTCCATCAGAATGTCCTTCAGATCTTTCCTCTCCTCTTTGCCTCCACAGCCTTATTTAGGACTTTATAATCCTTGCTAATAACTATCTTAATTAATGCAGCATGGCAAACATTTCATGAGTATTTAAATGAACACATGACAACAATGAAGCAAAGAACCACACAGTCATGCATTTTATTACCCCTCACTTATAACCAGTAAGTTCTAATATTACTGGAATTTATTCTATAGAAAGAGCTTTATATTTAATAAAGATCTTCATTTTACCATTTTCTGAAATGCATCTGTTATGTTTGCATAAGGGCCTTTAAACCTTGTTTTATCCAAATGCTAACATTACTTGTAAACCAGCATGGTTCGGGCACTTGTCACGACACCCAGTCTGCCAACTAGTCCTCAGCCTTAATTCAGCTTGGGCAGCCAACCAAGGCCAATGGTTACTACCTAATAAAGTCAATGTTCCAACAACCACAGATTTGCAAAGCGCTCTCAAAAAAGAAAAAAAAAAGTTGATATTAGAACTAGGATGGTGATTCTTTCTTGGTGGAACTGCATTTGAACAGACAACTTGCTAGAAATATACATTCCCTTTCCAGCACTACAGGAGCCAGGAAAAGCGGTCTGTTTTAGTGGACGTAAATTCATTAGATTATATTTCATAAATGTGAAGATGGCAGGCTGGGTGATTAATGGCAGGAAACTTGGACACAGGAACTTGTGAGAGCGTATGAAATATGACACGGCCATCAAGCGGACATGGTGTTGCAGGGTGTGTCGGCAAGCCTCGACACCCAAGCCTCCACCAAGGAGAGGCCAGCCTTCTCCTGCCAGGAGAGAGCAGTGTTGAAAACAGATGCCTCGCAGAGCATCCCAGGCCTCCACTCTTCCATGTTTGGACGCAACGAGAGACATTTTCAATATCCACAAGGGAGGAGGTAGCTACTTCATTACAAATGATTCTTTACCTTTAATTCATTTGCTATCTATTTATTGTGTTGTGAGAAAGTGGAAAAACTGATTTGGGGAGGGGGGATTTTGTGTAGATTTCCACTGCATATGTATTTGGAATCAATTTTCCGTTGATTCTTCATAGCTACAGTAAACTAGCTCTTGTCAGTATATCCTTTGCCTCTGGTTTCAGCCCAGTCTCTCACCATCCTAGCAGAGCAGATGTTTGATCTCATGTTTTATTTGAGTAACTCTAGAGCTACAGATGACTCTTGGGCCTCACTTAGGACGTGCTGCGGATGGGCTGGCTGGCCGCCTTCACGGACCCCTCACCAGGCGTCCAGAAGTCACCACGGTCCATGCCGCCCCCATCTCCATCCATGCAATTAGCCCCTAGGACTTGCGGTCACTGAGAATCCTCTTCTGTGATTTTATTTCCCCTTGTACCACCTGAAGCAGAACTCAGTATCTTAAAGTTCCATCATCTAAACTTGCAGACATACATTAGTTGTCCGTTTATTTAGACCCAGTGTTTCAGGAAAGGGGGCATTCGCCCAGTAACTGCTGCCATGGGGAGAAGCCTTGGTCCCTCATCCACTCGTTTCCCTTAACAAAAATGTGGCTGTGAAGATGAAAAACTCCCATTTGGATCATTAAAAGGTAGAAATACTGGGCTTTCTAAGAATCAGAGATTTTAATATCGCTGAAGAGGGAAATTATGTCTCCTCTCCCCACTTGCTCTCCCACAATTCCCTGTCTTCCAGACTTTCTTAATTTATACCTCTTATACCTCCAACCTTATTTATACCTCCAACACCTTCTAATACTATGTCAGAGTGTCTTAGGCTTCTGAGACCAGGAGAATAATGACCCTGGTCAGAAACTTGACACAGTTTGGAAAAGTACATATAAATCAAGCCAAACATTCTTTATGAACTATATAAAGATAAATTGATTGGGAGACAAATGATGGCTAGATATGGATTTATTAGACCAGGCAAAACAGCAAGGATATAGATCAAGATGGTAGCAGTCTTTATCACTAAGAAGCATATTAGTGATTTTTATCATCTTATTTGGTTTTCAAGATAATTTTCAGGTGAAGTTTTAGGTTCACAGCAAAATTGGAAGGAAGGCACACAGAGGTTCCATATAATCCCTGGTGCACCCATTCCTAGCTTCCCCACTGTCAACATCCCTAGGCAGAGGGATACATTTGTTATCACTGATGTCCCTACATTGACACGTTATGACCATCCTAAGTCCATGCTTTCCCTTAGGATTCACTCCTGATGTTGTGCATTCTATGTGTTTGGACAAACATACAATGAAACATTTCCATCAGTATGGTTTCGATGAGAAAAAAACTGTTTTATAGTACAGTAAAATTAAATCAGTCTGAAAAACTTGGAAATGCTGGACAAGATTATAACCACTACTTGGGTTTCTTACATTAATTATCTGAGGGAATGCAGAACTTGCTTAAGTCTAGGTCCAAAAGCGGGCAGCATCGTTTCTGCTGTACTGGGTTGGACAAAGTAGACACAAACTGGCCCAGATTCAAGCAGACGAAGGCAGTGAAGCAATGATACGGCCTGGGAAGGAACTGAAGGCAGCTGGTTCTCAAGACAAGTGACCTCCTTCTACCAGAGGGGTAGACTCAGAGGGGGAAGAGGGCAGAAGGCCCAGGGAGTGTCGACTTCTATCTGACCCTGAAGAGGAGTGCCAGGGACAGTCACGTCTCCGGGTGCCTCGAAGTAAGGGACACGGCCTTCATGTTATCACACCAGAAATCACTGGTCCACGGGGTGGGCGAACCCGGTTCAAAAACAAACAAAGGATACGAAGACGTTTGTTCAAGAAGATATGCCAATGGCCAATAAGCACATAAAAAACGTCCCACATCATTCAGTTCAGTCTCTCAGTCATGTCCGACTCTGAGACCCCATGGACTGCAGCACGCCAGGCCTCCCTGTCCATCACCAACTCCCAGAGTTTACTCAAACTCATGTCCATTGAGTCAGTGATGCCATCCAACCATCTCATCCTCTGTCATCCCCGTCTCCTCCTGCCCTCAATCTTTCCCAGCATCAGGGTCTTTTCAAATGAGTCAGTTCTTTGCATCAGGTGGCCAAAGTATTGGAGTTTCAGCTTCAGCATCAGTCCTTCCAACAAATATTCAGGACTGAGTTCCTTCAGGATGGACTGGTTGGATCTCCTTGCAGTCCAAGGGACTCTCAAGTGTCTTCTCCAACACCACAGTTCAAAAGCATCAATTCTTTGGCGCTCAGCTCTCTTTATAGTCCAACTCACATCCATACATGACCACTGGAAAAACCATAGCCTTGACTAGATGGACCTTTGTTGGCAAAGTAATGTCTCTGCTTTTTAATACTCTATCTAGGTTGGTCATATCTTTTCTTCCAAGGAGCAAGTGTCTTTTAATTTCATGGCTGCAGTCACCATCTGCAGTGATTTTGGAGCCCAAGAAAATAAGGTCTGTCACTGTTTCCATTGTTTCCCCATCTGTTTGCCATGAAATGATGGGACTGGATGCCCACTGGCTTCCAGTCCACATCATTAGTCATCGAAAATGTAAATTAAAACCATAAGAAGATACCACTTCACATTCACTAGAATGGCTAGAATCAAACAGTGTGATGATAACAAGTATTGGTGAAGATGTAGAGAAATCAGAGCCCTCCTACACTAACGGTGGGAATATACAATGGTGTACAGCCACTTTGGAAATATGCTTCCAAACATATTTCTTTTGTTTGGAAAAGAAAAGAAATTGCCAGTTCTTCAAACAGTTAAGAGTTACCTGTGATCCAGTCAATTCTGATCCTAAGTATATACTTGAAATGAAAATATGTCAATTAAAAAGATGTACATGGATTATTATAAGAGCATTATTCATTGTCACCAAAATGTGGAAACAGCCCAATGCCCACCATTTGAGGAGTTAATAGTCAACACAATGGACTCTTATTTTTTCACAAAAATGAATAAAGCACTGGTAAATGCCACAATGTGGCTGAGCCTTAGAAACTTCATGCTGAGTGACAGCATCTGGTCACAAATCACCACATATGATCCCACTTGTATGAAATGTCCAGAATAGGAGAACTTAGACAGCTAGAAGGTTGGTTAGCAATTGCTCAGGGGTAGGGAGGGGATGAGTGGGATAGAGAGGAATAGCCAATGGATACGGGTTCCCACCTGAGGTGGTGCAGATGTTCTAAAAGTGACCGAGGACGGTTGCACATATCTGTGTGCAGACTAGAGACCGCTGAGTTGAACATCTGAGAAGACTATGTGAAATTGTATCTCAGTACTAATTTTCTATAACTGCCATAACAACTCACCATAAACAACATAAACAACAGGAATGTATCCCTATATAACTCTGGAGGGCGAGAAGTCCAGAATTAAGGTGTCAGTAGGACTGATTCCTCTTGGAGTCTCTGGAATAGACCCCTCCCCAGGGCCCGCTTCTAGCTGCTGCCACAGACCCTTGGCTTCCCAGGCTTTTAACTTCAGTCCTCCAGTCTCTGCATCTATCTTGTCTCTTTTTATCTGTTCAATCTCACTCACCTTTCTAATATAAGCACACCAATAGAAGCATACCTTGGAGATAGTGCAGGTTTGGTATTTGTAATGAAGAAAATATCACATTAAAGGAAGCACATAATTTTTTTGGCATCCCAATGGATATAAAAGTCATGTTTATACTATACTGTAGACTATTAAGTGTGCAGTGGTATTATGTCTAAAATCAATGTACATACCTTAATTTTAAAATACTTGATTATTTAAAAATGCTAACCATCAAAAAAAGTTTTTTTAACAGGTCAAAAACAAACACAGGAGGAATATGAACTCCCTCCAGTTCCCTGTGGTTGAGGTGGTGTCTGGGGCAGCCGGAGAGGGGTCCTCAGAAGAATCATTATGAATAGCCCTTGAAAACACATTGAGGTTTTAAGGGCAGAGAGGGGAGACAGTTCACAGGAATGGTAAAGAGAGATCTCAGGGGCAGCTTACGGACTATACCCTTTCCTTAACCATTTATAAGAGAGAGAAAATTCTGGCCAGAGCTCTGGATCCCGTGCCCCCTGGAAACGAGACTGAAGGCAGGGGAAGCAGGAGCCTCCAGTGGGCAAGAGCCAGCTGGGAAGCTGCAGACGAAACACGCCCCCGGAAGGACTCACGTCCTTCGCTTCACGCTAAGGAGGTTCTGCACGTGGAGCAGGAAGGACTGTCACACAAGAGACGAAGCTTCCTGGGCAGGAGGTCGGCAGGCAGGGCAGGGCCGGGGCTGGACGGGCCCGCTGCACAGGAGACCGTTTCAGAAGACCCTTCAGTGACCCCCACCCGTGACTGTGGGCTGGAGGGAGCGACCCCCTCCCCGAGCAGAGGACGCCGTGGGGGCGATGGGAGGTCCCTTTGAGCTTAGGTGACTCCAGCCTGCATGCCCTCCTCTTGACCTCCTGGGTGCCTGCTCAAGTTCTCAGGCCGAGGGCCTCCGCCGGCCGTGGCGCGAGCGTCTCTGCAGAGCCCTTGCAGAAGGACCCGAGTCTCTGGAGGAGCCCGTGAGGAGACTTGCCACCAGGCTTACAAGTGAGCCGACGGGCACGTGTCCCCTGGTGGGGGATGATGCAGACTGCGGATGGGCATGAGCGGAGGGCGGCGGAGCCCCCACCCTCCGTCTGGTTTGGGAGCCGGCATAGGATCCAAAGTCCTGCTCGGAGCTCTCCTTCTCGGCAATCAGCCGAGGAAAGCATGGAGGCCTCAAGCTGGCCCTGACTGAGACGCGGCGGACCCCGTGGGCACCATGGTTGCAGCCTCATGAGACATGCTGCGTCAGAGGCCCCAGCCAGGCTGGTTCTCTGACCTGCAGATGGTGAGATAATCAATGCTCTTTCCAGCTGCTACGCTTGGGGGCAACGTGTAACGCAGAAATAGATGACTCGCGCAGACGTGAAAGCTCCTTCTTCCCATCCTAATACTAGCTTGAAGATGCATTTCATCACAGGGGTCTACTGCAGCGGTATGTCTGGTGGTAAAGTACAGATAAGGAAAGATGACAATAATTTCAAGGACTCCGCCCTCTTGATGTTGATGTGCCCTGGCTCTCCCTAGCAGCACAGCGGCCTCTGCCAACAGACCAATCCATCCTTAGAACGAAGAAGAGCATGGCTATCACAGTGGCCGCTGAAGAACTGAAGCTTTGTGTCTTCCCAGGGCTTCCTGCCCTGTGACAGACTGCCACCAGTCCCTGATCGTAGTCGCCAACTTAGGCCCCAAAGAAAGCATTTAAAGTACAACCAGCAGCATTTAGACTGTTTCAGATCAGCATGGGCATGGTCAAAGCTTCTCCAGCACCGTTTATCCCACTAATTGCACTCATGGCTTCACGAGAACACGTTAGCTTTTTTTTTTATCTCTGCCCAGAAATGTAAGACTGCCCATTCTGAAGCCATCAATTATGCAGGAAGCTCTGCTGTGCAGAGATCAAACCTGGACTGCGACCCGGCTTTCATTCGTGCCAAGAGCCTGCCGTCTGCCCCGTCCTGGAGAGAAGGGTCCTCCCGCAGCAGGGGCGACACAAAACGGCGAGCGCGATCAGAAGCTCGGGTTCCCTCCCGGGTCCCCCCTGCCTCCCAATTAGCCCCGCTCAGAGCGTCAGCTCAGCCCTGTTCCAAGGGCACACGGTATCCAAACCAGGGCTGGCCTCTGAGAGCAGCGAGGGAGGGCCTGTCTGGGCTCCTCCCCACCAGCGACTCTCCAGAGACCCTTCCAGAGGGGCCCCAGGGGCCATCTGCACCCCCGAGGCTGGCCCTCAGATGTTCAGAGGGCCTGCAGGGGTCAGGAAGGCCAAGGTGTCTCAGACGCGCGGTTCAGACGGCTCTTGGGGAAGGCCAGCACCACCTTCTGCTCCAGCCTGCTGAGGCGGAGCCTGGGCACCAGCAGACCGTCCAGACTGGGCAAAGGGCTGCAGGGCAGGCCCCTCAGGCCCTGGTCCCAGGGTAGAGGGGAACCGCCAACGAGAGCGAGCCTGCCCCTGCAGCCTGCAGCCGGCCCACAGGTCTAGTAACGCAGGCAAGACGTTTACCTGCGGGCAGGAGGCCTGGAGTCCAGTTGTGAACCCTTCTTTAATCAGGTTGTTTTGGTCAAGGCTTTGTAAAGATTGTATAACTGAGTAAAATCTACTCCAGAGCTTCCCTGCGGCTCAGACAGTACAGTATCTGCTTGCAGTGCGGGAGACCCGGGTTCGATCCTTGGGTTGGGAAGATCCCCTGGAGGAGGAAATGGCAACCCACCCCAGTATTCTTGCCAGGAGAATTCCAAGGACAGAGGAGCCTGGCAGGCCACAGTTCACGGGGTTGCAAAGAGCCCGACACGACTGAGCGACTGACCCCACTGCTGAAATCTCCTCTAGGCCAGATGGTTCGTGTGCCCAGGTCTTGCATAGATGTTCCAGAAAAACTGGAAGTAGGCAGTCAGCAAGAAGCAAGCCGCTTCTCTCGCCCTCTCATCCAGTCCTGCTGTGTGTTCTCTGTCTCGGCTTTGGCACGCCCACGGAAGTCAGGCCCCCAAACGTAAAGGCCCCAAGTTCAGAGCCGGCTGACCTGCCCAGCATTGCTCAGTTTCCTTTCCACGCTGCTAGCTGAGAGTCTGTGCCTAGGCACGCGGGGTCAGGGCTCCTTGGTGCAGTCAGCTGTGGTCCGGACGGGACTTGGGGGTGGGAAGAGGCCCGAGAGCATGCAGAGCGCCGTCAGCAGCGCCTCTGAGCGCCGGGGAGGCAGGCGGAGAGAGGGCGGGCACAGAAGGCGCTTCTTGGACTGGACACGCGGCCCCGGACAGAGGCGCCTAGACGGCTGCAGTCTCGGCTGCAGAGTCGGACACGACTGAGCGGCGAGGCACAGCCCGCCATCGACATGCATCCACGCGAGTGCAGAGGCGGCTTGAATTCCGGTGCCTCCGGCAGCTTAGACTTCTCAGCCTCAAGTCCTCTCCTCCCTGTGAGCCCTGACTTCTGTTCAACAAAGTCATCAGCCTTGCAGTGAGACAGCATCACCTAACGCTCGCCCTCAGGAAGGGCGGAGTGTCCAGGCGCCGAGTGCGGTAAGCCGTACGGACACAGAGGCGACACGGCATTGTGGGGACTAGTGTGAAAAACTAGGAGACGGGTTATGTGACCACACTCACATCCTCTGCGCCCATCGCCCCCAGGGCCTGGAGGAAGGGGCCGGAGGCCGGGGGCGGAGCCTTGGCTGCACTGCTACAGCCCAGGGCACCGACGACGACAGCGTTCTCAGTGCGTGGGGCAGATCAGAGCTCCCCAGCTCCCTGAAAGGGCCCATGCACACGAATACAAAGTGACTGGGTCCCAAGGGCCTAGGAGGAGGCAGCCGCCGCCCTAAGCACCCTGCTCGCTTCTCCGCCGGAGCGATCGGAACCCTGGAGCCGTCCCTTCACAGAAGCATAGCCGCATCTCGGTTTCCATGGAGACATGCACCCCACATTGCATACGCGGGCCCTTTTAGGGATTTCTTGCTATAGTACATTCATGTTGGTTTGCCTCCCACTTTGGCCCATAAATCATCTCGTTTTCACTTTCCCGTCTTCCTACAAATGGGTGAGAAATTACAGGACCCAAAGACACCATCCTTGGTCTGGGGTTTCCTTCCCTGTCGGTCCATGTGGATCAAGGACTTTCCAGTCCTCGTCTTGCTATTTTTCTAAATTACTGTCTTCCGTAAATGCTTCAATAAATCGGTCCTTTTATTATTCTGATGAAATTCGGCAAACAGGGTCTATGGGACTTTTGTTTTTGTGAAGCACTTTGTTGCCAGGATACCCAGGGTGAAGGTGTCAAAGGAAGACTCCTTGAAAGGACAAGCTATGGTGAACATCCCAGAATCGGCCCCTTGCATACTAATCGTCCTGGCTTACCCTGCGCTGTTTCTGTCTGCTATAGGAAAGATAGGAGAGCCCAGTTTCTAAATAATAAACTATCGGGAGAACAGAAAACATGTATTATTCAGTCGGGCAATGCACGCTTCACTCTTCTTTCTCCTTTCCTTTAAAATGTAGCACTGAGACCATTAGAGAGAAATTCTGGGATTTCATTAAGGCAAGTAAGGAGGTGAAAGAGAAATAGATTTCTACACTGACAACTTCAGGAAATTTACAACAGAGTGAAAAGGAAAATAAAAGGGTGAGAAGAATTAAAGCCACTTCCAACAATAGCAGAAAGACTCCGTGATCACCTCATTATTTAAAAGTTGTATATTAAGCACTTTGTTAACAAGCATCTTGTAAGCACCTTCCGGGGACGTCATATACTAAAAAAGGCCTTCCTTAGACTTAAACTAGATTCATTTGAAGTAGTGTAGATGTATGGTTCTATACTCCAATAAATACAAAAAAAAGACAAGGCAATTCTACAAGTTGAGTGTAGAGAGCTGAGGTTGTCTTGGCAGTAACTCCCAAGGTCGCAGCAGACAACAGATTTATTATAAGCAAATAATATGATGTGCCAGGCTTCCCAGGTGGCTTAGTGGTAAAAAATTCACCTGCCAACGCATGAGACGTGGGCTCTATCCTTGGGTCAGAAGGATCCCCTGGTGCAGGAAACGGCAACCCACTCACTGTTCTTGTCTGGAAAATTCTATGGGCAGAGGAGCCTGGTGGGCGACGGTCCAGGGGGTCGCAGAGAGTCAGACACAGCTGAGCATGCGAGCAGGACTTGTGGGGGGGGGATTCGACCCTGGACGCCCTCAGTGACATCCTCCCGGCCACGGGAGTACACGGTGCTGTCAGAAGGGGGGCTGGCCATGCCAGACGACGCACAGGCCCTCACGTTCATGCAGACACCACGCGTCACGAAAAAGGTTGGCTCCCTGCCTACCTTCCAGATGAGACCAGCAGGCCTGAGGATGTGGAGGAGGGAAAACTCCAGAAATTACTCAAGAAACTAAGGGCGTTGAAACCAGGAAAAGTTCACAGTGTCAGTGAAAATGCTATTGGCATGGCAGGAATCACCAAAATCAACTCTGAACACATTCGTCTTGGCCAAAAATTGTCTGAGCTCAAAACTAGCGTTGTTCTCTCACTGTCTGACAGAGTAACAACTTAAATGGCACATTTCCCAAAGAAAATGAGGAGACAAGCCAGCCAGGCGCCGCCGGGTCACAGCGCGGCACGGGGCCTTCAGGGCGTCTTGCTCTCAGAGGCGCCTCTCCTTCTGGGCACCGAGCTCGCTCCTGAGGGTCTGCTCTCTCGCCCGAGGAGGAGGAGGGCATTCGGAGGGCGGTGTCCGCAGGAGCAAGGCTTCCCTCCCCCGAGGACAAGTTCCGGGAGAACCGCAGAGCCAGGGAGCCCTCAGGACAGACCAGAGCTCTTCCCGCCGGGCACAGAGCGCCGCCGTGAAGCAATCGGCACTTTTATATTGAAAAATACAGATTATATACTGGCTAGGCCAGCGTATCTTACAGAGTAAGGCATGGATTATTGTGCTGTTTATACTTAGTGAGTGTTCACTAATTATCAAAATCATCATGGAAAGAAACAACAGTTGTGAACTGACCGCAGTATTTTAAAATAGCTTCTTAGCTCTTCAATCTGCATCACCTTAAAAACTCCATGCCTTTGACCCTATAATTCCTCTCTTCCTTAATTTTCATACAGAGGAAGGAGTCCCAGATGCATACAAAGTTTAATATTTCATAAATCTGAAGCAAGTGAATTCTAATATTCAGAGAGCAATTATGTCAAGTTTCAGAAAAATTCATCCAATGGAATCTTAACATGATAAAATTACGAGCCAAAAAGGGTGGGGAGGATAGAAAGCTGGAGAAATATGACCAAATGAAACACACCAGAACAGGGGATGCACTTGGATGGTAGAAACATGGGTCATATTTTCCATAATAAAAATGAGGAGGATGGTTAAGAAAAAGCACATTAAAGATGTAACTTCTCCTGTAGTTATTTATACTCCAGGTGAAGTAGCAAGTGGGTCACAGAGAAAGGGAAAATAGAATCTGGTTGAGTCCAGACCTCTACACCTTGCGTCTGCAGGATACCCGCCACTCAGCTGTAATTCACGTTTAACCAGCTGAAACTAACTGCCTCAGAACGGTTGTGTCTGGACCAACTTTTCTGCTGGTCTTGCCAGCACGGCAGTCTGCCACTTTTTCTTTTCAGATTAATTTTCTTCTGTTACTGGACACTGAAGACCCAGAGAACTCACAAGCCTTTCCACAGAAAATGCCATGTTTTCAGAGGAAGCTGAGTTTGCTTCAAAAGAACACGAGAGAAGGGCTGGAGTGCAGGAAAGCGTCAGAATCCTCAATATATGAAATACACCGGGAGACCTCAAAGGCCCTGGAGGATCCTGGGGCATCATGATGTGCCCCTGAGTGGAAATAATTTCCCTGCTCCTTCTAAACTCAGCATTCCTGTGTCTTGTAGCAGAATTACTTCTATTCATTTCCTCCTTTGCCCCCAGCTCTCTTCTTCACTTAATTCTGTGCCCTGTTTCGTTCACAAGAATTCGCTTCAACGGCGGCCGGGTACAGTCCAGCCTCAGCCCCACCTCAGGGGGAGAGACTCTGTCCTGAAACAAACTTCGGGAAACCCTGCTGAGCTTCCCGCTCTCTTCCAGGTGTTTTCACTTGTACATGTCGACCCAGTTAATTCTCATAAAAATTCTATGAGGTACTACTATTTCTATTCTCTAGGATGAGGAAACGGAAGCTCAGAAAAAGCGGAAGCTGACTTTTCATGATTTCCAGAGGGGTAGCCTTCCACCAAACAAGGAGGCCCCTGCCTCGTAAGGCCACCTCTTGGTTATGACTTCAGGGCTAACACACTTACTCTCTCTCCACAGACAGCATGAAAGCAATGCAACGTTCATTGTCCTTCTTTTTCCTCTCCAACCTGTAACGAAAATGCACTCGGGGTTCAAGTGAAAGGCAACTGAAAGCCGCTGCTGGTCCTGTCGGTGGTCCCGGGGAGTTTGAGGTCAACGAGCATTTGCCTCTCTTCCTCCTAACCTGGACATTCTCATTCCAGTGCTTTTCAGCATATGAGAAGATGCAAGACCCCGCGCTCACTGACATTATTCCTCTGACACGCATCCTCACCACCAGGGCCAGCATCACGGACGGATGCCTCATCTGAGCGGAACTCAGGAAGGAGGGAGACGGAGAGCTCTGAAGTCAGTAACTTGAGACCTCTGCTCTCCGTGATTAGCAGCAATCTTTTTTCCTTCAATTCCATGTTTTTGTTTTTTCTGGCAATAAAACTATACACCCCAGCTCCTCTCTTTAGGGCAGTTCCTCAGAGCTACGTGAGAGGCTGACGTCCAGGCCGCAGTCCTCAGTAAAATCCCCAAATAAAAAAACTTAATTCACAGATTTTTAGCCTGTGCAGACTCTCTTCAGTAAAGCGACATCTCAAGGAAGCTCTTCAGCAGCTGTCGTCAGAGACGCAGGAAGCAGCAACCATTCCAACCCAGGGCTCTGAGCCAGTGGGCTTTGCTCTCGAGCCATAGGGCCAAACGCGTCTGAAGCTGAGACCACCTCAGCTGGCGCTGCCTTGGATGCAGATGAGCTACTACCTGTCAGGGAGAAAAAGCTGAAGCTGTGATGAGGAGCGGCCACAGGAGATAAAAGGATGATGAAAGACGTCCAAAATGCACGAGACAGGCTAAGAGAAGGCATTGTAGTTCTCATCAGAGTTAGAGATTACCAAAGACACCAAAAGACCTTGCAGAAAAGCCTTTTGCAAAGTCAAAACCAGTAATCCATGTCAAAGCTCAAATCTCTAGCAGCATCTCCTGCGGTTTAGGAAATTGATTGGCTTCTACTTAATCCTGCGTAGCCTGGTTCCTGAAGACTAGCTGTGTGCAGTCACGCTCTCAGAACAGCTGGGCCCACGTCACCGAGCACGGACGGGTGTGTGCATGTGTGTTTACCCATCACACCCAAGACAGAGCGCCAGGCTGTGGCAGCATCACCCAGCAGTGCGAGGCCTGGGGTCTGCACTCAGACCGTGATTCCGAGTCCTGGTTCCTCGGCTTGTTAAATGCGTAACTTTGCTAGTGTTACTTAACTTCTCTAGGTTCCCGTTTCCTCCCTGCCAAAAGGTGGGGAAGGGGTAACCATGGTAATCAAACTCCACATGGAGCTTGAGAGTTGAGTCAGTATATGTGAAATGGTTACACAGTGGCTGGCAAATACCATACACCAAGCAAGTCCTGATTCTCATGGATAACAGAAGCACACCGAGGGCTTCTCCCCGTTAGACAAATTCATCCTTGTTTGAATCCCTCTTGTTCTATAAACAATGTGAGGCAGCCAGCAAAAATAAGCAAAATAACGGTAGACCAGCATAATTTTCAAGTGGGAACGAAAGAAATCAAAGCAAGGGTGGAGCTAAAGTTGAGCTGGGATACTCATTGCATTTTTTGTGCTAAGTTGACCTCACCAAGACAGAGACCGGGGAAGGAGCCCCTCGTGTATGATACACAGTCATGGCAGAGGCGGCAGCCTTGCTCGTAAAGGATTCTCAGACTGATGTGTCCTTGTCACTTCCTCGAAGTCCCCGTTTCTGCCGGTCTTGTTCTCTTTCATTAGTGTCACTGAACCTTAACGCTCTTGTGTGTGTGTGTGTGTGTGTGTGTGTGTGTGAGTTGCTTAGTCGAGTCCAACTCTTTGCAACCCCACAGACTAGCCCACCAGGCCCCTCCGACCCCGGGACACTCACACCAGAACCGCGCAGAAGGGATGCAGAGCAGCCCGCCAGAGGGACGGGGAGCAGGCTGAGAACAAGGGCTGGCGGCGCACCTGCGGGCAGCACTCGGCCCTGGAAGACTCAGCTCTATCCGCAGAGTCCTGCGGGCTCCCAGGATCTGCAGGGACCGCTCTGCCCGACCTCTGCTTCCAATTAATGCTGCCCATTAACATTTTCATGAGGTGAGGCATCTGTCTTCTGAATATGGTAATGATCTGAGCTCTCACCTGTCCTGGGAGAATTTATGCACTGGAAGGGTCTGCCCCAGGAGCCAATTAGGAGAACCCTGCCTTACAGAATCTTACTGTGGTTCCAACATCAGGATTAACTTCAGGGTAGGTCATGTTTACGGGCCACAGAAAGAGTGCCGTGGTTGATATTCTAGAACTTGCATGATTACAGTAACAACTCATTCTTCGTTCACGAAACGAGAGGGGACCTTTGAGAGGTCACTGAATTCTGCTTCCTCATTCTGCAGCTGAAGTGAGGTGACTTTCCCCAGACTACTCTGTGCGTGCCCAACTCTGTGTGACCCCGTGGACTGCAGCTCACCAGGCTCCTCCGTCCATGGGCTTCTCCAGGCAAGAACCCTGGAGTGGGTCGCCACACCCTCCTCCAGGCATCTTCCCGGCCCGGGGATTGAACCTGTGTCTTGTGCGTCTCCTGCACTGGCAGATGGGTTCCTTACCACTAGCGGCACCAGGGAGGCCCAGACCGCCCCCTCACCCCGATCAGGGAGTAAGGGCAGACTCACTTTTGTCAAGTGCGATTGCGGGAACAGCTTGCAGGATGTTCTCAGGCGTCAGTGTCAGGCGCCTTCCCTCTCCGGGGCGAGAGGCGCCGGGCGCTCAGTGCACTCACTCTGGAGCCGCTGTCGACTCCTTCCCGGCTGCCCGGCCGCCGTCTGTCAGCTCCGCCACGGTCATTCCTCACGAGAGTCAACTGCGACTGGAGTGGAGCTACCGCCCGTCAGGGGGAAGCCGCACCCCCAAAGGACTGCATCAGGATGCATGATTTTGCTCGGAATTTAGTCAGTCAATTCTAGCTGGAGAGCAGGAAGGTAATTCTGTGTGTGCACATGTGAGCATGAGCCTTCTGCAGCCTATTTTCCTGACATCTCAGAAACAGGGTGGACAAAGCAATGGCCCCTAGAAATGGACCGCCTTGGTGATCAGCCATGGGATCAGAGGCCAACCTCTCCTAGGCGTCGGTGTCCTCCTGTGGGAACCAAGACTCTAACGATAGCACCTATGACATATGGTCCCTGCAAGATGTAAATGAGATAAACCAAGGAAGGCAGTGGTACGGATAGGCATTAAATAAAGCCAAAGAACTATCTCAAGCCCGGGAGGAGAGAGACACCCATCTAACACCGAAGGTAATAAAGAGACACCAAGCTACAAAGACAGTAACCTTAAGCACGCAAGACATCTGACTGGGGCTGCTTTTAGATATTTCACTCAGAATAGACCTCTGAGGGGCTCTGCTCCCCGCCCATCTTCACCCCCACGACTCGATGTTTTCACAGCTCCCCCTTCCCCCCCACCCCCCAAATACACATATTCCATTCAGCAAAACAAGAGTGGATTGAGCAAAAAATGACGGACCTCCATGTTTTGAGGCTGGACACAGGAAATGGCAGCAACAGGAAGGATGGGAAGCAAAGGGGTGGAAAACACGGAGAAACTTCAGGGAGGGCCTCAAGGCAGGAAGAGGGAAAGTCATCCGTGTCCAAGGTGCGGGAGACTCTAGAGGCACGCTTGGGCAAACTGAATAGATGCAGGGATCTGTGCTCCCTTCACAGGCTAAGCAGGGGCGGGAAGGGAGCACACGCGTTCTTCCCCATCCCTGCCTATAACCTCTAGGAAATCACTGGAGTCCTCCATTTAGAGTTGGGAGGCAGAGATACAGGTGCAGCATTTAGCAACCGTCATAGTAGCAGCTGACTCAGACTCATCGAAGGACGATAAAACAATTGGGCAAAAGTTTGATGAAAACCAGGGTATTGCCATAGTTTCCAAATGCTGATTACAAAGAAGAAAGTGGTAACTTTCTAACCAATGCCTGATAACCACACAATCCAAGCTCACATTGTCAACAAAGAGACAAACGCATGTTACCCTTGTAAACGGATGCCTCCTGATATGATGCATTAAGGTGGACACAGCATTGCTCATGTATTATTCCTTCCAAACATGCATAATCTGAAAGTAATCGTGAGGAAAGAGTCAGACAAACACATATTAGTGGGCATTTACAAAACAAACTGGCCAAGTACTCTTTCAAAATGCCAGTGCCATGAAGGACAACTAAGGATGCGGAACTATTCCAGATTAAAAGAGGTTAAAGAGTACAACAGGTGAGCCAAGATTTGATCCTGAATGAACAGAAAAATATGTATGACAGATATTATTGAGATGAGATCTAAACCTGAACTATGTATTAAAGGATATTATTGTATCAGTGTTAAGTTTCCTGAACTGGTTCATTACATTACAGATATGTAAAAATTTTTCTTTTTTTTTTTTTTTTTTATTTTTCTTGTTTTTAAGGGATACACACAGAATTATTTAGGGGTAAAAGTCATGGGATTTCAAATCATTTGACAAGTTTAATAAGAAGGAAGAGGAGGAGGAAAATAAGTGTGTAATGGGGTGAAAGTGAAAGTGAAAATGACTCAGTCGTGTCCTTCTCTGTGACCCAGTGGACCATACGGTCCATGGCATTCTCCCAGCCAGAATACTGGAGTTGGTATCCTTTCCTTTCTCCAGGGGGTCTTTCCAACCCAGGTTGAACCTAGGTCTCCTGCATTGCAGGCGGATTCTTTACCAGCTGAGCCACCAGGGAAGCCCAAGAATATTGGAGTGGGCAGCCTCTCCCTTCTCCAGGGGACCCTCCTCGCCCAGGAATCGAACTGGGGTTTCCTGCGTTTCAGGTGGACTCTTCACCCACTGAGCTATGCGGGAAGCCCTCACGGGAGTGGTGGAGCATACAGAAAGAAGACAAGACTGCAAAATGTTAACACTGGTAAATCTAAGTAAATGGTATAAGGAAATTTCATTACAGTATACTTGCATTTTTCTATAAATTTTCAAGTTTTTTCAAAATAAAACATTTTGTAAGACATGAGCAAAAAAGAAAAAGCAAGAGACATGTATGAGACCACAAGCTGACTGCGAGATGGATTTGCTGCGGAAGGCATCCCCACTCCGTGGGATGCAGGCTGGCCTCGACACTCTTCACCTGCAGTATTAGGCTGGAGCTCTGTGTCACTGCAGGTCCAAAGATGCGGCCACCAACGATGCTTCCATGGCAAAGACAGACTGCTGACTTTACGTGGCCTTAATTCTTTTTGAATTTACTAATTTAAAGGAAAAAAAAAACTCCTGCTATGCTACCTGGGGCTTGCCTGATAGCTCAGTTGGTGAAGAATCTGCCTGCAATGCAGGAGACCCCTGTTCGATTCCTGAGTTGGGAGGCTCCGCTAGAAAAGGGAAAGGCTACCCACTCCAGTATTCTGGCCCGGAGAATCCCATGGACAGTCCATGGGGTCGCAAATATCAGATATGACTGAGCGACTTTGACTTTCACTTTCTTATGCTACCTACCAATCACGAAGAACAGGTAACTGGTTAAGCGTAAAAAGCTAATGAAAGCAGCAAACCATTTTCAAAAATCACATATACGTGGCTTAAATACGTCTTTTCCCTTGAAACTGTGTGTACTTTCCATGAGTGGGTCTTTGCCAACTGGAGTTACACGTTGTTTCCTTGAATCAAGCACACTCATACAACTCATATCTCCAATTATTTCCAGATTTAGTTTGTTTAAAGTTGAAAGTGCATTTGTTCTAGATGTTTACTTCTTTTCAATCATTTACAGGTATCTTACCCACTGATTTTACATAGACTATTTAAGCACTTGACTTTACTGAACTTCTCCAGAACATTCAATTTATTTTTCATAGAAAAAAAAGAAAACAACAAACCTTCTTTCCTTACATGTATTATCGGTTTTGCAATACTTATTTAAATTCTATAATTATAATCTGAAGCATAACTAGATGGATGGGATTTGGAAATAAATGCAATTGAGTCTTGGTAAGCACACAGGCTATAGTCAAGGCTATGGTTTTTCCAGTGGTCATGTAGGGATTTGAGAGTTGGACCATAAAGAAGGCTGAGCACTGAAGAGTTGATGCTTTTGAACGGTGGTGCTGCAGAAGACTCTTGAGAGTCCCTTGGACTGCAAGGAGATCAAACACCAGTCAGTTCTAAAGGAAATCAACCCTGAATATTCACTGGAAGGAATGATGCTGAAACTGAAGCTCCAATACTTTGGCCACCAATGCGAAGAGCTGACCCATTGGAAAAAGCCCCAGCATAATGATGCATATTAATTCTCTGTAAAATAGACTGGGACTTCCCAGGTGGCACAGTAACACAGAACATGCCTGCTTGCAGGAGACTCAGGAGACGGGCTCGATCCCTGAGTCAGGAAGATCCCCTGGAGGAGGAAATGGCACCCACTCCAGTGTCTGTGCCTGGGAGATCCCAGGGACAGAGGAGCCTGGCGGGCTGCCGTCCACGGGGTCTCGAACGAGCTGGATGCACCTGAGCACACACGTGTGAATCTACCGCCTTTCAGGGACACTAGACGCAGGAGCGGTGATATGGTCACGTGCAGAAAGTCGAGAGCCCGCCACGCGCCCGGCGCGGTGCTGTGTTCTAGGGTACGGACAGGCCTTTGTGGAGCCCCGTCCTCAGGGATCAGGTTCTGCGGTGGAACTGCTGGGCCTGCTTCTCTACCCTGGTAGGATCTGAAAAAAGAAAAAAAAAATGCTTGCTTGATTCAATAAGCAAAGAATTAACTCCAGGCTGTCCTTTTTCTCCTCTGAGGAGCTGGAAGGATGAGAAAGATGGAACGGCTTACCCTGAGTCGAGTTAAATGATGTTATCATTTGCCACGTGTACAACATGCTGTTTACGGTACAGTCAATTGATCATGACGCCGGAAACCCAGTGATAGATGGGGCCTGGCTCTGGCCGCCACAGAAAAACAAGGAAAAATAGCCATAATTAACATATGGAGGCACGCTGATGCAGTTTCGTGTCTGCCTTTATTGAAGCAATTTGCTAAATTTGAGATGATTCTGTTAATCAATCATAGAGCCAAGGCTTTTTTGTTTTCGGTGTTTATCTTTACCTTCAAATTACATTAAAAAGACTGCAGCTGCTCTTGGTAGAAAGAACCTTGCCCTAAAGTGGGAGAATCACCATTGCGAAGGCCCCTGAAACACGGGGGTCAAGGAGCACAGCACTAGGTCCAGCAGAGCCCCCCGCACTGCCCACCCCGGGCTGAGTCTGCCCTTCTTCCTGCCTCCGCCCACTGTCCAGCCTCCTCCTGCTCCACGCGAGGCCCAGGGCGGGCCAGGCGCCCTGCAGACACACCGCCTCCAAGCCCAGGTCCGCTGCCTCCTCTCCAGGAGCTGAAGCCTACACCTCGCTAAATGCTCAGGTGAAGGCTCCCTCCCTCTAAGCAACTGTCCATCCCTACTCCTGTCTCCTGGATACATAAAAGTGCATCTCATGAATATATTTTTTTAGCAATGACCAAGTTCAAACTCTTCGGAGGGAAACTGAGATGAAGAAAATGAACAGCAGGGCCCCAGTCACATGGTAGAATGGGAGTAAACCGAAGTCTCCTCTGCCCCAGCTAAGGGCCTTTTCCACTCTTTTTGTGACTTTGCACTTACTCAAGTAGCCTCAGCATCGCTGACCCCAATCGACCTCCCAGAAGAATCCATGGATTCAGTTCTGTGGAGCTTGCCCACCTGATGAGCATGTGGGTTCCTTGAGGGCAGGGACGGTACCTGTCCTCAGCTTGCACGGAGCAAGAAGACAGAATAAAGGACAGCCGAATTTAATTAGCTAAATCTCAGCTCGCACCAGATCCTTCCCCCCGGCCACCTCCCACTGCCCCAGTAATCTCAGCCGGCACATGCTGTCTGACTGCATTTCCAGGCCCTCCCGTGCCTTTGATGAACTTCTGTGTTCTTCAGCCGCTGCGTCGCAGAAGCAGCCGCTGTGTTGCCCCAGGTGGGAAATAGCACTGTAGGGAACAGGCAGTTAATAAGCTTAACAGGTAGGGACAGAGGCTCGTCAACATTTGCTCCGTGATTTGTGGCTAGTTCCCCCCGGCACCTAAATCTTGAAATAAATATATTCAGAGACTCCGTTATCCCGAAAGAGGACATGGATCATTTTTCTTTCATTAACAATGGAGCCACTCCACCGAATGTGTATTTATACGCGCATTTCCAAGCCTAGACATTTGTCTCTTTAAACCTGCTCGCACTAAATTTTGATCAGCCCTTGATGAAAGAAGACTTATGGATCGCAGACAACCTGGTAACCATCTGTGCCCAATGCATATTAAAAGAAATGTAAATTTACCAAAGCTTCCCTAGCATATATCAGTTCATCCACTCCAGGAAGACAGAGGATGATTAGATAATCTGGGACCAAATCTCTGGATTCAGCAGGGCCATGTTAATGAGGAACTTTGCTGAAGTGAAGAGCAGGCAGGTACCCTCGAGAAAGGAAATTTCTGGATGGAGGGTGTGTCCAATTTTCCTCCTCCCTGACCGCGGGCGGCCGGCGGGCACCCCAGGACCCCGCCGTGTCCCCGCTGAAGATGTGCTGTCCGAGGCGGTGGGGTTCGCTTTCCCTTCCGCCAGAGACCCCTTTGGGGTCGCAGATGGAGCAACTGCCTCGCCGCGCCGGCGGCGTCTGCGGCCCGCGGGTGGGGGTCCCGCGCGGCCGGGGCACAGTCCTCCCCCAGGAGAGAGGTGGGCTGCGGTCCTTTCCTGGAGGTGCTCCAGCAGGCTCAGGGCGGCGCCGCCCGACAGAGCGAAGCCAGCTGGTACTTCCTGATCATTGCACAGGGAAAATGCCCATAAGATTGTATTAACAGTGGAACAAGAAAGGACACTCTGACATGTGTGCCCCTAACATGATCACCAAGACGCGCGCACCGCCCCCACAGCATGCCTGCCATGGAAAGCGCCACCTCTTACTAACCCTGAGGACACACAGGCCAAACCCAAACCCGGGGCCTTCCCACCAAATCCAGGACCAGCCCTCCACCCAGGTGTCAAACCAGGCAGCAGAGAAAGCAGACTCGTCAAGGACTGAGGACACCGAAGGGAGACCCGAGCGAAAACAGCGCGGGACCGGAGCGGGTCCTAGAATACAAGGACGACATTCTCGGGAAATGGATGAAACCTGAATCAAGTCTGTAGTTAATAGCCCTGCCCCATTGCCAATGTCTTAGCTTTAATAACTGTTCTATGGTTAGGTAACGCGTTAACAGAAGGAGAAACCCGGTGGGTGGGAATTCTCTGTCCTGTCTTCCCAACTCTTCTGAGTTGAAAATTATCTCAAAATAAAAAGGTTTTTAAAAATCTGAAAAAAAAAAAAAGGAAGAAGATACATCATACATTATTCCAGTTTCATTAAAAACTCTATACCCAGCCTGGTCAGACTTCTGTCTTTCCTGACCTCTAATACCTGCTCTTAGGTGTCTGAACGCTGGACCCAGATGGGCGCCAATGGAGGGGGGGGTGGTTTGGAGGAGAACGGATACTTGCATGTGTGTGGTGAGCCCCTTCACTATCCACAACATTGCTAGTCAGCTAACGCCAACTTAAGCTTAACCAACCAACCAAACAGAAATCACCGAAGCCTCCTTCCCTGCCCAGTAATTGTATCTGTTCTCTTTTCGTATGTTGATCTCTTTGCAATCTCTAAAATGTTAAATAAATTACTTGTTAAAAAGAAAACCCTCAGTCCCCCAAAGAGGAGCGCGGCCTCCACAGCCCCACCGAGGCACCACCCCACACCCGTGTCCCCACCACCCTCCCCTGAGAAGCTCCCCCAGAGCCCGCAGAGCCGGAGGGAGGAACTCATCACCGAAGGAGACGCCTTACCCTCGGGTGCTGCGTGCAAGTTCAGACTCTCAGCCCGCATCGCAGGCGGCTTTCTCTGATAGAGCCAGTCCCGATTTCCTTCCGGCTCAGACCCTGGGCATCCGGCCGTGGGGCGGCTCCGCACCCAGGCTGCACGGCGCAGCCGGTGATCTAGGCTCAGGCAGCCACCCCGGCCGCCCCCACGGAAACTTTTACCCCGCTTTGTTTAGACTGTTGTAAAATCCTGCCAAGCCCATTAGGGCTAATGCTCAGCTGAAAGCAGCCGCGCCCTCCTGTCTGTGCTTGGCATGGCCAGGCCATCGGCGATTGTCTGCAAAAGAGACCAGAAGCCTCTGCTTTCAAGGTGGGGGGAGCAAGAGTGGAGAAGGCACCCCCGCCTGAACCTCTGAAGCCAAAGCCTCCCCTCTGCCTGCGGCTCAGACCTCAGCTCTTGGAAGGATCTGAGCAGCTGCAGAAGCGCCAAGCTCTCTGGATTCAAAAGGCCCCACCAGCAGCTCTCTCTGAGTTTGTAATCAAAACAAAAGCACACCTGTGTTTTGGAGCTTCAAAGGGGTTACAAGCGGGGTGGGAACGCCACGTGGTTAAGAGAGACGCCCCGTGAGCCTGTGGCTGCAGGGACACACCCCAGCATTCCCGCACCACGGCTGCGTGGTGACCTTGCAGGGTCGCCTGGGGGACCCCGGATGTGAGAAAGTCACAGCTGCTTTGCCTTGAACAAGGGTGCCCTCAGGAAATCAGTCTATGATTAAAGACGTTCACCGCCTGCCTTTCCAAGGCTTAGATCTGTACCAGTCTCTTTAGCACTGAATCAAAACTTCCTGCAGCCTTCCCTTTGTTCTTGGCTCCTGGGATGTGCTTCCCTCCCAGCTCAAGTCTGGCAGGCTTTCTAAGGCCCAGCTTTAGCGACTTTTTCTTGGAGCCTATCTTGGCCACGCACCACAGCCTCAAGTCTCCCCCCACAGCCCTTTCAGAGGGCTGCACACAGGTCTGCAGTCCTGGATCCCTCCCTACTGCTCTCAGTAATCGTGTCTGTTGTTAATGTCGTGTCCTTCGATGTCATGGGCTCCTCCAGCCCAAACCGTTCGAATGCGCTCTTGGATTGCATGATGGATTAGAAAGAAAGAAGCTAATAAAATGGTGATGATACAAGTCTCAAGGCATGGTTTTTTGGCCACCTTCCCTCAGAATCCGAACCCTGAATCAAGAGCATGCAGCACCGTGTAATTTCCAGAGGTCAGAGCAGGGTGATCCGGGTTGGCCGGCAGAGGGCTGGCGAGCCTGGCCCTCTGGGCGTCCGTGCTGTCCATTTCTGCGTACCCTCCCCCCAGCGAGGGGGATTGAGTGCGAGCGGAGCTGGCTTCCAATCCATGATCACAGCATCCTTCCTTTAGGCCCAAGTGTGGGTCAGCTCTGGGTCCCTGCCTTGGCCGCCAAAGACCTGACCCAGCTCCCGTCAACTTCAAGAATAGTGACAGGACCGTAAGCCTCCTCCAGCTGCACCGACGACCGCAGAGGCCCGCAAGCGCCGGAAATGCCCAACAGAGCTCGGCCTGCTTGCTTCGCCTTGGGGGCCCTTGGAGGGCCAGGCCTGGTTGAGAGAGGAGCTGGGAAAGTTAGAAACGCGATTTTGCAACGAAGCCCCGTCTAGAGGGAAGGCTCCCACACGCGCTCTGTCTCGCCGAGCCTGTTCACGACGCCAGCTGCCTTGCGTCCACACGGCTGCTGAACCCGGGCAGGCAAGCGCCAGCGAAGAGGCCGGAAGGAGGCCCGAGGAGCCGTAGGCCGTGCGGACACGTGTCTTCTGTCCTGGCTGGCTCGGCAGCCGCTCGGGACCTCGTGGCACACAACCGCGGCGCCGCCCCGTGCGCCAGGGCCTCCCCGGGGAGCTCACACGGGGCGCCGCGCACAGCAGCCCGGGACCAAGCGGCCTGGGGACCCGCACGCGCAGAGCCCCCGGCGACCCCGCTGTCACAGAGTCGTTACGGGCGAAGCGTGGCGCCAGCCTGCCCACACCGCGTGGGCTCGTTTGCCCGTCCCGAGGCCTCCCTGGTAAACAGGCTGGAACGACAGCGGCCAGCAAGCCCTCAGCAGCGCTCTCGAGGACCCGCAGGGAGCCGGCGGGGGCAGCCGACCAGGCGCCCTCCCTTCCACGTCCACAGTCCTTGGGCGACGGACAGGGCGCTCGTGGGCCTTGGAAATCCTGGTCGCTCTCAGTGGGAGAGAAGGGGGAGCAGGACAGAAAATCCATCCAAAGCCGGCTTGTAGCGGAGCCCATGCGAGATGAAAACAAAACTTCCACGTCGGTTCAGAAGCATCCAGGAACTCAGTCATGGGCTGACTTCTCTGTACTCAGCCCATCACAGACGGTAAATGTTCCAGCTCAAGTGTTTCTAGACTGGGGTGTGAAGAGAAATGTTACATCTTTTATCTTGTCCAGAGGGGAAACCAATTCCCAGGAGTTGAGAAAGAGGGACATAGCATTAAAAAAAAAGAAAATGAGGTTAAAAAATCAGAATGGGATGAATTACGAGAACAGCGTTGAAACGCATCCATCACCATATGGAAAACAGAGAGCCAGCCGGGCTTTGCTGTGTGATGCCGGGAGCTCAGCCCAGCACCCGTGACTGCCCAGGGGGGTGGGTGTGGTGGGAGGTGGGAGGGAGGCCCCAGAGGGCAGGATGGTGCATACCCAAGGCTGGTTCATTCTGATGGATGGCAGAAACCAGCGCAGCATTGTAAAACAATTATCCCCCAATTACAAATGAACTAATTTAAAAAATGCCCATTAGGCATATGAAAAAAAATCAAATGAATATGTTCAGAAATGCCTGTAAGACTTCATACATCACGCTGCATGTGCCTTTTACTGACCTGCGTCTGCTCAGAGGCCTGGACGCCCCTTCCCGGAATGGCCTGCACTCGGCCCTGCCCTCCTCCCCATCCTGCACGCCAGGACCCCGGAGCTCACCCAGCCCCTTAGCATCACACGTCAGCGCAGCAGCTCCTGGCCGGCAGGAGGATGGCTTTTATCGGGCCTCTGTGAGATTAAGTTCGGTCATTATCTTGGAAGAGAGTTATCTCCTGTTGACAAAGTCCCTCAGAATTCACTGTGGAGAACTTTAATTTCCACAGTCACATGAGATTTGAGTTTGATCGGGCGTTAATTAAGCACTGGGCACTAACGCACTCCCTGCTCGGGGATCCTTCAGCGCTAAGCTTCCGGTCCTCCTAAAACCACCGCCTGAGGTTGTTGGGCAGACTTGGAAATAATGGGCAAACCCATTCACATGGGTTTGATGACTGCTTTTAGAAAGAGCCATACCATTCTAAGCCACAGGCTCCCTTTCCTGGGTCAGCTCAGGCTCAGGGAGGATAATACCACAGGGCAGTTAGGAGCAAGCAGGCAGACCTGAGCCCCAGCCTCAGGCCGTCACGTTCAGCCCTGTCACACCAGGCCAGCCAGCCAGCCAGCCTCTCCACATTCAGGTTCCCTATCTGCAGCCCAGGAGGTAACAAGGAGATGATGATCACATGGGGCGTGGCACAATGCCGAATACAGAATGCCTGTTCAGTGAAAGACACTCACCAGAACCCCTCTTAGGGTATTAGCCATTTTCTACTTTCGATTATACCTTTATTCAACCATCAAACATGTGTTGAGAACCTACCAACCCATCAGGAAAAGTAAAAGGGATAGAGAAATAAAAATATGTGGTCTCTATGACCAACCTAGACAGCATACTAAAAAGCAGAGACATTACTTTGCCAACAAAGGTCCGTCTGGTCTAGGCTATGGTTTTTCTAGTGGTCATGTATGGATGTGAGAGTCGGACTGTGAAGAAAGCTGAGCACTGAAGAATTGATGCTTTTGAACTGTGGTGTTGGAGAAGACTCTTGAGAGTCCCTTGGGCTACAAAGGAGATCCAACCAGTCCATCCTAAAGGAGATCAGTCCTGGGTGTTCATTGGAAGGACTGATGCTGAAGCTGAAACTCCAATACTTTGGCCACCTGATGCAAAGAGCTGACTCATTGGAAAAGACCCTGATGCTGGGAGGGATTGGGGGCAGGAGGAGAAGGGGACAACAGAGGATGAGATGGCTGGATGGCATCACCGACTCGATGGGCATGGGTTTGAGTAAACTCCTGGAGTTGGAGATGGAGAGGGAGGCCTGGCTAGCTGCAATTCATGTGATCGTAAATAGCTGGACATGACTGACCAACTGAACTGAACTGAACTGAATCCTCAAAGGGCTTAGAGTTGTTGTTTTTAAAGGAAAGTGTGCAGATAGGGGAGCCTGGCGTGCTGAGCAACAACAGCGGGGACACCTCCTGCCCAAAGACCAATGTCCTCCCACAGGCACCGGTGGGCAAGACTTATCAGTGACGGAAGGGGGCTACATGCAGAAAAAGCACAATCAAGAGAGCTGACAGTTTTGAGGTGGGACATACTTCTCAGCAAGCTTATGAGTCTGCACACAAAGTGCTACGAATATATTAGAGGAGGAGCTTTCCAATTTGACTGAAGAAATCAAAGGAGGCTTTATAAGTAGAAGAGGTAGCTCTTAAACTCAAAATGGATGGGTAAGCGTGCGTGAGAATCCCAAATGCGGGGAGGCCATCCCCTCCAGAGGAAATCGCTTGTGTTAAGCCTCAGGGGCTTGGGAGTCCAGCTCACTCCGTAACCCCAAGCTGGGCTGGCCTGCCTGGTGAGGAGAGGTTAAGCAAAGGTGAAGAGGCGAACAAGGGCTGGAGAATAAAGGGCAGCGGAGGCTCCCAGGAAGACAGTATTTTAGCAGCTTTGCACTGGGAGGGGAGGGCCCAGCTCGTATTGATGAACGACCCAGCTCAGAGACATGCTGCAAAGCTTCATTTTATGTGTCAGCTTGGAGGGGCCACAACGTGCCCGGATCTTGGGTTCAACATTATTTCTGGGTGTGTCTGTGAGAGGATTTCCAGAATAAATTAGCACTTTAACTGGTGAAACGGAGGAAAGAGGACTGGTCTCCCTAAAGTGGGGGGCATCAGCTCATCCCCCCGAGAGGCCACAGGACAAAGAGGCAGAAGAACGCTGCATCCACTCTGCCCGAAGCGGCGAGGTGAGCCACTGGGCGGCATGCGGGGACTCGCACCACCGGGCGATCTCGGCGCTCAGGCCTTCAGACTCAGCCTGGGATGTGAGCCACTGGCTTTCCTGGGCAAGCAGCTTGCAGACAGCAGGTCACAGGACTTCTCAGCCTCGGGAATCATATATTCATCTGTGTCTGTATCGATACTTATGTCAATATCGATATCGGTATCTATTTCCCCTATTCTGTCTCTCCAGAGACAGAGAAACTCATCCACACATAGTAGGTGCTCTTTAAATGCTCCTCAAAAGACAAATTAATGAGCAGAGCATCCCAGGATTACTATCTCACTCTCAGGGATCAGCTCAAACTTTGAGAGGGAAGAGATTAAAAAGGAGGAAATGGGATTTCCCACATAAATCTGGTCCAAAGCCTCTGTATTTTCCATGTCAAGACGTCACACGTAAGACCCAGGACATACCTGGGCACACTTCTCTAGCTCTGAACTAGCACACGATCAGTTTCTGCTCAGGTGACACTGCGTTCCAACATCAATGTTTCCAGTCTCGACTGGGGGAGCTTACTGTAGGGTGAGACAGTATCTCTGGTAGAAAAGCCCAAGAACCTTTCAAAACAGAGGGATCAGGAATTCTGAAGAGCCAGAGCCAGCCCTCAAGTACACACGCTCTTCAGATGTGGGAGGAAAGAGGGGCTGGGGTGATGAGGGGCCGTAAAGACCATGGGAAGGAAGCTGGTGTCTCCTGGGTCCTCTGCAGAGAGGACACCGGGGACCAGGGCCAGTCCTCCTCCACTGAGCCCTGGCTTTCCTCAGCAACCGTTCTGCTCGGCGTTTACCCTGCACGTCCCCATGGGCAGAAATTTACTTAAATATATGTTCAGTACTTTGCTTATTATTGCCACTCAAGTAAATATTGAATAATAATGGAAATTTTGCCTGTGTAAGTCCCAGCCATTAGCTAATACAGGAGGAATATAGAGGCCACAGAGAAGGGGCCTTCAGAGCGGCCAGCTCTGGGGATCCACCCACATACTCGTTGCTTGTTCAGGATTACACAGTGCCTGTGTGCAAAGTCAGCTCAGTCACATCTGACTCTTTGCAACCCGATGGACTGTAGCCCACCAGGCTCCTCTGTCCATGGGATTCTTCAGGCAAGGATACTGGAGTGGGTTGCCACGGCCTTCTCCAGGGGATCTTCCCCACCCAGGGATCGAACCCACAGCTCTTCCGTCTCCCGCATTGGCAGGAGTTTTTTGACCGCTAGCGCCACCTGGGAAGCCCCCAGATCACACAGTAAATCAGAAGGCGGACATGACAAGGCTTCCACACTCACTCGCGTTGGTCGCCCTGAGAAATAACGTGAGAATCCAGGTAAAAGGCTGGGGTAAGGCGGCTGATTCTAAGAGTTCAGGGGGAGCAGGACCCATCAGTTACGAGGAGAGAAGACCAGGAACGCCCTGCTGGGGGGAGAGTTCCATGACGGGTTTGTCAAGACCACTTTCTCAGAGAAAGACCACTCGGGATGCTGCTTCCGATGACTTTATTGTGTGTTCTAAGTTCTTCTGTGAAGATGATTCTGAATAGAAATTAACTTCCCAGGGAAACGCAGCAGCGTTGGTAATAATTTCTTTGCCCTTCACTTACAGTCCATCCTTTCTCTGACCTTCGCCGACAGAAGCGTGTTCTGAAGGCCGGCGAGTCCTTAGCTGTTCACTTGAAAGACTTGAGTCGAATTCTCCTGGGCCAGACACGCTTTCCCGCCCGTGCGCCACCAAAACCACCGATTCTGCCCTCAGTGTGGCTCCTTCCTCCCTCGGAAGGTCTCCCTGGCAATGTTAGCACACACGTGAACCCTAATTCTCACATGTTGGTCAAGACCGTGCTTGTCGATTAGATTCCACGGTGGCCTGGGTGAGTGGGCAAAACCAGCTCTTGTCTCATTAACAGCTTCACACTTGGAGTCAGGCTTCCCGCGAGTCACAGCTGCCGGGGAGGCTGATCTGGAAGAACCGGAAAGAGCCCTTGTCTAAAGCCATCTGCACCAACCGGGAGCTACAGGGCTAGAAATTTTGCCGTTTTTGCAGAGTTAGCATAACTCTTTCAGAGAGTTCTGTATTTTCTATTCAGCAAATATACATCATGCATGCCAGAAGCACTGTGGGACACTCCACAGTAACAGAGCTTGTAGGACAGAGTCTATACGGAAGACGGATAAGCATCGATAACCGTATTCCAGGACAAAAGTAAAAATGTCTCAAGAGAGTTTCAGATAAAATGCTCTGGGAACTCAAAAGGGGATGTTACTGATCGCTTCGGACTCAGAGGATGGTTGGCATTTAAGTCGTGCCTTAAAGCTGGGTACGGTTTGCACCTGCCTGTCTGCAAGGCTGTGAAGAGGCAATGCAATTGGTGAGCTTTCTTCCTGTCTTTTTAACAGTAAGTATTCTAAAATAGATAAGTGGTTTTGTTTTTCAGATTCTTTCTGTGGCTTGAGAGGTGTGAGGAACAGCTGATCACTGCATGCTTCACTCTTCCCTGCACGGGAGGAACTCTGATAACAGTGACAGAAACCGCTGCCTTCCAGTGACTCCTCTGGGGGATGTGTGACCCACGGAGGTACGTGCAAAGCCCTGGCCCAGAGTGGCAGGGCCCCCCGGCCCGTCGGTGGCGGGGTGAGGGAGCCTGGGGAGGGTCTGTCCTCAGTCTGGGGCTGCGCGTAAGGACAGTGGGCCAGCCACGGTCAGTCCAAAGTCAGCAGGCGTGATGCTCTGAGAAGGTGGGGCATCAGTTCAATTCTAGCAGCTCCCTGAGATACTGAAACTGGTCATAACGGTCTTTTTTAAAAAATCTTTTTTTACTTCTCATTGTGGTAAAATATACATAACATAAAATTCACCATCGTAACCGTTTTTCAGTAGTGTTAAGCTCATTCACCTTGTTGTGCATCCAATCTCCAGAACTCTGTCCACCTTGCAAACCTGAAACTTTACACCCATTAAACAAACACACTGCTTTTTCCCCTTCCTCCAGCCCCTGGCAACTGCCATTCTATTTTCTGTTTCTATAAATTTGACTATTCTAAGTACTCCATGTAAGTAGACTCAAGCAGTGTTTGTCCTTCATGTGGCTGGCTTGTTTCGCTTAGTTAATGTCCTCAAGTTTCACCCATGCTGTCTGTTCACTTGCTCAGTCACTCAGTTGTGTCCGACTCTTTGTGACCCGATGGACCACAGCACGCCAGGCCTCCCTGTCCATCACCAACTCCGGGAGTCTACTCAAACTCATGTCCATCAAGTCAGTGATGCCATCCAGCCATCTCATTCTCTGTAGTCCCCTTCTCCTCCTGCCCTCATTCTTTCCCAGTATCAGGGGCTTTTCAAATGAGTCAGCTCTTCCCATCAGGTGGCCAAAGTATTGGGAGTTTCAGCTTCAGCATCAGCCCTTCCAGTGAACACTCAGGACTGACTTCCATTAGGATGGACTTGTTGGATCTCCTTGCAGTCCAAGGGACTCTCAAGAGTCTTCTCCAACACCACAGTTCAAAAGCATCAGTTCTTCAGCGCTCAGCTGTCTTTATAGTCCAACTCTCACATCCATACATGATGACTGGAAAAACCATAACCTTGACTAGATGGACCTTTGTTGGCAAAGTAATGTCTCTGCTTTTTAATATGCTATCTAGGTTGGTCATAGCTTTTCTTCCAAGGAGTAAGCGTCTTTTAATTTCATGGCTGCAGTCACCATCTGCAGTGATTTTGGAGCCCAGAAAAATAAAGTCAGCCACTGTTTCCACTGTTTCCCCATCTATTTGCCATGAAGTGATGGGACCAGATGCCATGATCTTAGTTTTCTGAATGTTGACTTTTAAGGCAGCTTTTTCATTCTCCTCTTTCACTTTCATCAAGAGGTTCTTTAGTTCTTCTTTGTTTTCTGCCATAAGGGTGGTGTCATCTGTGTATCTAAGGTTATTGATTGATCCATGCTGTAGCATATTACATTGTACATACATGCCACATTTTGTATATTCATTCATTTGTTGATGGGCACTTGGATTTTTCCACTTTTTGCTATTGTGTAATAGCTAAATAGAATAATTTAATTATAATATAATAATTTTATTATTATATTATATTATAATAATATTATAATATAATATTCAATTATAATAGAATAATACTGCAATGAGTATGAGCATACAGGTATCTCTTCCAGATCCTACTTTCAGTTCTTGGAGTATATCTATCCAGAAGTGAAGTCATTAGATCACAGAGTGATTCTCCTCTTGATATCTGAGGAATGGCCATGCCTCTTCACCCAGAACCACCCCGTCGGACACTGCCGCCAACAGTGCACAAGATTCCCATTTCTCCACATTGTGCCAACCCTCATTATTTTCTGGTTCTTTGAAGGTCACCATCCTGATGGGTAGGAGGGTCACAGAGACTTATAATATTGCCCTGAGTGGACACATGGGAGCATATATAATGAACCAGAAAACCTTAAGTCAGTTAGATAGGTGCATTATTTCCCGGAATGTCCGCAGGGAGGGAGCCTGGTGAAATAAGAGGCTCCCAGGGAGTGTCGCCCGCCCCGCCCCGCCCCG
>CM035271.1:103486416-103516629 GCA_020226075.1 Hydropotes inermis | reverse complement strand
TATTATACCGTGAGCTCTCAGAGGGAGGAAGGTCCAGACTACTTTTAGACACTGGGGTGAGCACTGTTGAAGGGACGAACGGGATTTAAACCGCAGCTCTGGCCCGTGCAGAGAAATCCGCGGGATTCTGGGAGAAAGCTTCAGCCACAGAAGCGCGAGTCTGCTGATGCGGACAGGCCCCATCCCGGAAGGAAAGGGGGTGGCACCGCTGAGGTGGCACCGAAGCCTCCCGCGGAGATCAGCCGCCCTGGTCAGCGGGCCACCAGCCCTCAGCCGGCTGAGCTCCGCCAGCCGCGGCCACGGCGGCGCGACGCCGGTCCCCCCAGGGCGCTCTGAAACGCAGGCGTGCACGCGACTCGGCCCGGCTCACCGTGGTATTTTGGGATACAGCCTGCTGTTTAAAACAGCTGTTGTTGATTTACTTGGGACACATGCTGATTTTACGTCAAACAGAATGTTGTGCACACTTCCCCAAGGAGTCCTAGCAGAAATGAGAGGCGTACAGAAGATAAGGACAGCTTTTATAAACGTTTGCCTGCATTCCAAACCCCCTGTATGACGTTTTCCAGACACCCTGGGAAATAACGTGCCTCTCTGTCTGACTTCAAGGTTTCCTCTCTCATCACGCAGACTCCTGTGCCTACCTGAGCCAAAGAGGGAAAGGGGAAATGTCTGCTGACAGTGAAGCACTCGATACATGAATGAACCTCTGATAAATACCGAAATCATCAAGAAAAAAACGACAATGCTTTATTTTCAAGGAGCGACCTCACCTCCTCAAGTCTTCTCTATGGTGGTCCTTCCTTTTGTCCCCCGACCTTAACCACTCGAGCCTTCCTTGAGTCCCCTGACCTTCTCATCAGCTTTCTTTCCAAAATGAAACTAAATCTGTTTGGTTTAACAAAGACTTCTGTCCATAGGTTTACTGAGGACAAATAACACATCACACTGTGAGCACTCTGAGGGTACAGAATGGATATTACAGCTATCAGAAAGACTGCCAAATGTGGGCACTTACTAAATTCCTAAAAAATCAATTCAGTTGGATGAAAAGTTGGTTAGTGCTCAAGAAAGAATTATCTGAAGGACTCAGCGAGTGGGAGTCTGTCTCTCCTTTATCACTACGCCCTCTGTCCTGCACATAAGCATCTGCTCATGGGACTCAGCCCTGCACTCACCCCCTCGCCTTGCCCCGGGCCGTCAGTAGCCGCCCGCCTCCCAGTCCCTGGCCTCTCTGCTGTACCTGGAGGTGGCACCTGGGTCTGTGCCCATGGGATCCGTTCTTTCTTCATTGTGCCAGAACCACCCCAGCCTGGACCCCTATCTTGCCAGATCATTCTCCTCCATTCTCAAGTCCAATTGCTTCAAACCACGGTCTTGAAGCTGACACATCTGGGCTTCAGGAAGGCGAGCAAACAGGAAGGACCCAGTTTTTTGTTTGTTTGTTTGTTTGTTTTTTATAGCTTCACCAAAAAGCCAATTTCAAAGCAGATCCAACTGGTAAGTTTCCATTGTGATCTATGATACACTGACGTATCCAGGACTCCTTAGGGAGAAAAAAAATACATGCAGAAGGTATAAAGAGTCAGTCATCCAACATCACGGTGAGAATCACGAGTAGCTCAATGAAGTTAGCCAACAGCAGATGTCTTCTGATCCCATAAAGAAGACCTGGTCTCTTTATGCATCAAGAGATAAACACAGCAAAGCAATTTTGAAAGAAATTTAAAAGGTGTGGTGAATTAATCATATGCAAAAAAACCACTGTGTGGCATGTCTTAATCTATTCAAGCTTCTATAACAAAAGATCCCAGGCTGGGTACCTACATAAACGGTAGAAACATATGGCCCATGGTTCTGGAGGCTGGGAGGACCAAGATGGGGAGCTGGCATGATCACATTCCGGTTGGGCCCTCTTCTTGGTTCACAGCCAGCACCCCCGGGTTCTGTCCTCACACAGAGGGAGGAAGCTCGTGAGGCCTCCGTTACAAGAACACTAGCCTCCCAGTGTGAACTGGCGCAGCCACTGTGGAGAGCAGTGCGGTGTGCCTGCACGCGCGGCCTCTCAGTCGTGTCTGACTCTGAGACCCAGGGACTGTAGCCTGCCAGGCTCCTCCATCCACGGGACTCTCCAGGCAAGAATCCTGGAGTGGACTGCCATTGCCTTCTCCAAGAACAGTACAGATGTTCCTTTAAAAACTAAAAATAGAATTACCATGCAATCCTGCAATTCCACTCCTGGGCACATATCCAGAGAAAATTACGGTCTGAAAGGATACATGTGCCCTGCTGTTCATGACAGCAGTGTTTACAACAGCCCAGACAGGGAAGCAACCTACACTTCCACTGGCAGAGGAATGGATAAAGAAGGTGTGGTATATTATACACAATGGAATGTTACTCAAACATAAAAAGATGAAATAATACCATTTGCAACAACATGGATGGACCTAGAGATTATGATACTAAGTGAAGTAAGTCAGACAGAAAGACAAATATCATATGATATCACTTGTAGGTAGAATCTAAAAAATAATGCAAATGAATTTATTTAAAAAACAGAGACAGGCTCACAGGCTCTGGAAACAAACTTATGGCTACCAAAGGGAAAAGGTTGGGGGGATGAATAAATTAAGATTTTTTGATAAACATATACCCACTAGTATATATAAAATAGATAATTAATCTACTGTATAGCCCAGGGAACTCTACTCAATATTCTTTAATAACCCATATGGGAAAAGAATCTGAAAAAAAAAAAAGAATCTGTGTAACTGAATCACTTTGCTGTATATCTGAAACTAACACAAGACTGTAAATCAACCATGTTATAAAATAAAATATTATTTTAAAAGAACACTAATCTCATTTATGAAAACTCCACCTTCATGAACTAATCACTTCCCAAAGTCCCCAACTACTAATTACTATCACCTTTGGAGTTTAGGATATCAGTATTTGAATTTGGGGAAAAACACAGATATTCAGACCATAGAAGAACACCTATTACTGACTGGGCTTCTTTAGGCACTGAAGATCCAACAGTAAACTTTAGGTCCTTGCCTATTGGAAATTTACATTTATTTGGAAAGTAAAAGCAATAAATAAAAGATGATCTTCAGATACTAATAAATGTTCTGAAGAAAATATAATCAGATTGAGGGACTGTGGTGAAATAGTGGTGGGGCAAAGACTAGGTTGGATGGGAGGAGTCCTTATGCAAACTCTTTCAAAGATCTGGAAGAGACTCCTCAGACAGAGGAGAGAGTAAGAATCCCAAGGAGCAGAAAAGCTGGCAAGTTCACAGAACTTAAGAAAGATCCCATGACTAGAACAGAGTACACAATAAGGACAGAAATAGAAAATTAGGTTAGAGAAATAGGTTGAAGTCAAAATATGTGGGACTTGGACATGATAAAAGTTTTTATTTTATCATAGGCGTGGTAAGAACATAGGACTTTCCAGGCGGCCCAGTGGTAAAGGATTTGCCTATCCGTGCAGGAGATGCAGGTTTGATCCCTGCATCAGGGTTGGGAAGATCCCTGGAGGAGAAAATGGCAACCATCTCCAGTATTCTTACCCAGAGAATCCCATGGATGGAGGAGCCTGGTGGGCTACAGTCCAGGGGGTCAGAAAGAGTGGGCATGACATGACTATGACAGGAACATAGTGGAGAATTTCAAATGAAAAGTGATAAAATCTGACTTAGGTTTTAAAAATACCATTAAAGCTGCTGGGTAGAGATTAGATTTGAGGCGGTTTTGGGCAGAAGCAAGATGATTCATAAGGATGCTTTTGTGTGAGTCCAAATGACAGATGATGGTGACACAATAGAATAGTACTCTTGAAATTGAAGGGTAGTTAGATTTGAGGTATAATTTGAAGAACAGAGAGGACTTTTTGATGGATACAATCTAGGATATCAAGTCAACAAAAGATTAAAAGATGGCTCCTATAACTTGACCTCAACAACTGAGTAGATTTTTGGTACGTGCTAAGTTTGCAAAATTTATTGGACCCTGGAGATTTCAACAAGGCTGTGATTTTGCAGTTCAGAGGAGGGAATGAGGCTGGACACGTAGGCTATCCATGACATCTAAATACATGAAACTAGATGGAATCATCTTAGGATATAGAGAAGGCCAAGACCTGAGCCACAAATATGGTCAGAAAGAAGAGGTGGGTCCAGCAGGGAAGGCTGAGAAGTGGTTGAGGATACAGAATAAATATCAGAAACTGTAACTGTTCAGGAGTGAAGTGTGTTTCAAAAATAAGGAGTAAATATTTGTGTCAAATGATGCTGAGAGTTCACAGAACTGTAAGGTGGTCAGTAGAGTTGGCGACAGGGCAGGCACTAGGGGCCTGGCCAGGAGGGGTGAGAGCAAAGCAGAGGGGAATGAACTGGAAAGAGTCAGGCCAGCAAGCAGAAGCCAAGTACAGGCAACTGTGAGAGAGCTTCTTCCATCGAGATGAGCAGGGTAAACAGATTGCAGGTGAAGGAAGATGTGAGATGGGGTCAAGTTTCTCTCCTCGTGGTTTGTCTTAAGATTGGAATTACGAAGAGTATTTTTATACTATCCAGTAGAGAAAAGAAAGTGCAATATATATGGTAAAAGCTGAATGTTTCTGTCTCCCCAACATCATAAGTTGAAGCCCTAATCCCTAGTGTGATGGTATTTGGAGGTGGGCCCTCTGAGATCTGATTAATTATAAAGGCAGAACACTCATGAAGAGGATTAGGGCCCTTATAATAAGACACTACAAGTAAGCTCCGGGAGCTGGTGATGGACAGGGAGGCCTGGCCAGCTGCAGTCCATGGGGTCGCAAAGAATCAGATACTACTGAGCGGCCGAAAGGAACTGAAGTAAGAGACACAGAGAAATGATGTCTCTCCACCATGTGAGATACAGCAGGAAGGCGTCTATCTTCAAACTGGGAGAAGGGCTCTCTCCAAGAAATGAATCTGCCACACCTCGGTCAGCCCTCACACTGTGAGAAGCAAATTCCTGTTGCTGAAGGCACCCAGTCTATCAGGGAACTCAAGCCGGGCTCCGAAACAACCTAGCGGGGTGGGACGGGAAAGGAGGCGGGAGGGCTTTCAAGTGGGCAGGGCCGTGGGGAAACCTACGCAGATCCATGTCGACGTTTGGTAGGAACCAACGCAACCCTGTACAGCAATTATCCTTCAGTTAAAAACAAATGATTTCTTAAAAAGCCACCCAGCCTGTGGTATTTTTCTTGTAACAACCTGAACTAAGACAATGCAGGATGGAAATGAAGAATTGCTGGAGTTTAATTAAAAGAGGATCAGCTCTAGTTTCTAAATGAATCGAGGAGTTAGCTTTGATAGGACAAATTTTTCTAATCTAAGTGCTTTTTTTTTCTAAGTGCTTTTTTTAAAATAAATATACTAATTGCTTCCATTTTTCTCCTCCTTTAATAAAAGCAATGCTGTAAGATCCATATGAAAGATAAGGATTATTTATTTCCTCTTTCACCAGGAAGCTGAGGCAACAGAGTTAAGCCACGTGTCTGAAGTCAGGCGGCGACTTTCGGTGTCAGAGCAGGACTTGGGCTCTGACCTCTGAGGCCCCATCCCTGGTTCTTCTTGCTTTTCCCCAGCACATCTGTCAGTGACACAGTGGAAACGCCACTCTCGGGAGGGTGAGTCAAAGCCACTGGCTTAGTATCTTGCGGAAATCAGGTAAGGTCATCTTTTAACGAATTCATTTGAGACATGTGTTTCTTAGCTTTAATCTGCACCTGTCTGTTCCCCAACCAGCCTCACGCAGAGACTCAGAGCTGACAGGTGGCTATGATGACTTATCAAGGAAGCTCCCCTCCCCCTTCTCCTCTGCCAGTTCCTCCAGATGTATTTCTTCTCAAATGGCAGGCTTATCAAGGATATAGTGTGTTCTGCCAGAAAATAGACAAGGGATGAACCAGAAATATCAGAGAAGGCAATGGCACCCTACTCCAGTACTCTTGCCTGGAAAATCCCATGGATGGAGGAGCCTGGTGGGCTGCAGTCCATGGGGTCGCTAAGAGTCAGACACGACTGAGCGACTTCACTTTCACTTTCCACTTTCATGCATTGGAGAAGGAAATGGCAGCCCACTCCAATGTTCTTGCCTGGAGAGTCCCAGGGACGGGGGAGCCTGGTGGGCTGCCGTCTATGGGGGTCACACAGAGTCGGACACGACTGACGCGACTTAGCCGCAGCAGCAATATCTGGGCACATGTATGTCGGCAGTACTCCTACACTCAACCTGGGCATTTGTGATTCTCCTCTCCTTCGCATAAATTAGGGGGTAGGAAGCTTTCTATTTTAAACAGATCATTTCCTTTTTCCTTTTTTTACATCCCTACCACCACCTAACTTGTCCTTTAAAAAAAGGTGCTCAGATTCTCTCAGGGATAAGGTCAGAGTGAGAAGTAAAGAGGATATGAATCTGAAAGGTGCTCTTTGCTGTTTTGCCACATCTGCTGGAAATTCCGAAGCTGGCACTGAATCCCAGAGATCACGGGAATGACTGTCGAGTCACACGGGTCCCAGTCGTAGATGTGCTTGTGAAAATGTTCAGGGGTTTGGCCGCAACTTTTCGGCATCAGGAATGAGAGGTGTGAGAGCTCTCAGACAGCAGCTCACTCAGCTCTTGCCAGGTCTGGAAATGTCCCTCCTGGATGAGATTCTAGCAGATGCTTTAGCTACTCTTGCTTTAAATATCTGCAATGAGGGCACCCCTCCCCTTCCCACCGAAAGGCTATTTCACAGTCCAGTGGATCTGATCACCAGCCTGTGTTTTCCAGAAAGCTGCCTGAAATCCATCTTTGGTTCATTTCTAGCATAACTCACCTTTGCTCAGTTTGGCAGCTCAGCTGTGAGCGGCCTCTGTCCCTCGACGGCAGTTAAGCGAGTAAGCCGTCAGCTGAGAGCCCCCGGGAAGGCTTGCCTCCCTGCTGGGTACAGCCAGCTCGCGGAGCGGCGCTGGGCACTGGACACCGGCGTGGTCTGCGGCTCTCCTGTCTCTTCAGTCGCCCCCGGCGCTCAGCCCCGCACGGAGCCGGCCCGCACTGCAGGCTTGGCGGGGGACGCGGCCGACACAGGCTGCTGCGCGCCCCGGCCGCCTCCTGGCCCCGGCCCCACCGGCTTCTGAAGCGCCTGCGCCGTCAGCAGCGGCGGCGCGCCCCGCGCGGGGTCGGGTCCGGGCCCGCCTGCTTGCCCGCCCCACGCCGCCCCCCACGCCTCCGAGCCCCGATCGCCCATCCTCGCACCATCCTCAGTCTAGTCCCCGCATGCCGCCCAGCTCTCCCCGTCCACCCCTCTCTTCCTCTTCAGCTTGCAGCTCGTTTGGACTCCTGCTCTGAAATACGTATTAATCACTGGTATCTTTCCTTTGAAAATGACAGTCCTGGGGGGTGTATACATCTATTTGTGTGTATGTTTCCATGTTTCACATACCGGGAAACTGAGATAGTGTGGTTAGGTGACCCGTCTGAAGTCAAGCTCTATGATCAGCCTCAGATCCACGTCCAGCATCGGGTTGGGGGCCACAGGAGGAGCCCGCCTGGGCCCCTGCGGACCCACACTCGGCCTCCGGGCTTCCCCCGAGGGCGTGTGGTCGGCCGCGCACGAGGCACGCAGGCTTCGCTGTGGATTCCCCTGACTTCCCAGGAGCAACTTCTCACCTAAATATCCTAATTTAATGCCAGAAAGAATCAGCCTTCTCACTTTCCTTTTTACAAGATTGGGTAGTTTGGATGCTTTAGATGATTAAAAACAAAGGAACAGTTTTTTGCACGGTTCTTTTTTCTTTTTTCTTTTAGCATTAAGACTAAATGTGTTTCACTATCTATAGACACTTCAGTGTATTAGATGATGACTGAAAAGGGATTTCACAGAATTTACATTTGAATCTGAGGAAATTCCATTAGGCTACGCATTTATAAAGACAACTTTTATTTTGCTCTTCCTTGAACTAAACACCCATCCTGCCACAGCCAAACAGAAAGCTTCTTTTGTCTTCCAGAACAGATGTCACTTGCCTTGTTCTGCTTTAGAATCTACAGGACTAGAGTGGGAAAAAAACGAAAACAAGACAAGCAGAAACTGGAATACAAACAGGAGCAGGAAGATGTGACTAACGTACCTGCATACTGCCGACTAAATCGCTTTGAATTTCCACACAATCTAAGCTACGGTGGACTTCAGTTTCCACATGGCACGTCAAGAGCTTTTGCTTCACTACTCCGGTTTAATTTCTAAAAAAACACAGGGTTTCACAGTTATGGCCAACTGCTTATCCCAGGCAAATTAAATTAAGCCCCTGGCATGCCACTAAAAGTCTGTTTCGCCTAATTGAGCAGCTAATGGGTATGGATGAATTTGAGGTACAGATAAAAATACTGTTCTCAAAGAGCCTTTCTGATTAGCATGCTCTGAAACAGGCAAAGAAAAATATTTGCAGCCATTTTTATAAACCTGTTCAAATCCATTCATTAAGTTCAGGGAAGATTTTAAAGGGCCCGGTCCTGTCTTTACATGAAGTGAGCTGCTCAAGTGCTGAAACAGGACTAAAGCCCTCCACTAGAGACATTCTGACATTCTGTTGAACCCACACCCCGCCGGTGGGAAACGTGCCTGGGCAAAAATGTGCTCACCCCATTATCAGCTCGTCCTCCACCTGAGGACTGAGTGTGTCTCCCTTCCGATGGAATCCACTGTTTCGTCTCATAAATGGCTCTGGTGCGACCGTGCCGCTAAAGCAGCTCTTGGCGGCTTAGAGCAGTGAAGGAGCAAACAGCTGGGGAGGATCCTCTGAAATCCTAACATCCTGGAACTTGTTGCATTTGATTTCTAGCCTTTTGCTGTGTTTGCTTTGATAGTGTTGAATGTCAGGGCAGATGGCCATTTTGCCCTAGGAGTCTCCTTCAATGCTGTCTTTTAAAAATAAGCTTTCAAGAACAGCAAAACCACGAAATGTATTATTTTCAACAGCTCATAGTTAGAAAAGAAATGCAAAAAGACATCATGCTTATAGAACTCAGTTTAAAATAAGTCAGTTAAACAAAACCTTAGAGACGAGCTATTTTACATGACAACTGTCACCGTGACAGACGCCTCCCCGTCAGCTAGCATTCCCGTCCACATATGCAAGCTCCTGAGAGCCTTAGGTTTGTCTGTTTTTCAGTTCTAGTTTTCTCTTTAGCTCTCCTGCCCATTTATAATGAAAGAACGTGGGTATTGGGTAGGATACAAAAGGCGCACAGATTGACTCAGAAGCTACCTTCCCTGAAAACTGAAGTCAGGCTGTCCTGGGGCTAACTCTCCACAAATGCAAGACTTGATGGGCCTCCGTGCACTGGCTTCACCTGGCCCAGGGGTGAATTGCCACATCGCAGTTACACGGAGCAATGAATCTTACCGATTCCAGTACATCCTGGACCTGAAGTGAGCTCCTGCTAGAAACATTCTGTATCCAAGTAGCCTGTTTCCCAGACCTAGGTCCAGAACTGTCAGAGATGCAGATGGCACCATCTTAATATAATCCGGCCCCTCTTTTGCTGAGGTAGGGGCATAGCATTTGGCAGACATGTTCAAGTTTCAGAACTGTCATGAAACTCAGTTGAGTTAAATCCCCCAGCCCCAGCCCCACCTCAAATTCCCATGTTAAAGTCCTAACCCCAGTGCCTTAGAAGTTGACCGTGTTTGGAGACTGGATGTTTACAGGAGAAATCAAGTTAAAACGAGGACACGGCATAGGCGCTACTCAAACATGATGGGGGCCCTGGAGAGAGGTCCACGGAGTGGGGGTGGGGGTGAGGGGGCGAGGGTAAGGGAGAGGGTGGCCATCTATAAATCAAAGAGGAAAGCCGGAACAGACCGTCCATTCACAGCCCAGGGGGGACCCGTCCCCAACAGCCTCCAGAGCCACAAGCAAATAAAACTCTATTTACACCACCTATTCTGTATCCCTTTGTTAAGGAAGCCCTAGAAAACCAATGCAGGTAATCGTTTAGTAGTCACGTCCCTTGCTCATAAGAACCAAGACTGATCTGGAGAGGCTTCCATGACTACCAACAGAAATCCCTCAGTCTGGTTACTGGACAGGATTTAAATGGGAAACTCTGAATTTTTTGTGCTGTTTGTCAGTCTGCTGCTAATTAAGCTCATCCTTACTCCTCCTGGCTTGTCTACGAAAATGTCACTCTGGTTCGTCCCATTAAAGTGCTGAACTTTTTCTTCCCCCAAACTGATACTAGGCCTGCAAGTCATTGCTCTCCACACTGAGATCAGGATTCCAACAACATTCTCTTCTGGGGGCAGAAGTAACAGATGCTAATTACACATCATTTCTTTGTTCACCTACTACATCCGAACGCACAGCAAACGCATGTTCCTTCATATGATGTATGTACAGTCACGAGCCACATGGACACAAACACACTTATCACCACTCTCCTCCTTTCTACAGATTCTTGTTGCATAAAACCAAGAACTGGCCTATCCCAGGGGTCCCAGGTGGAGCTCGCACCTGGAATGGGAGAGATGAGAGGAAGGAGCTTAACCTGCATTTACCACCTACTGAAAGTATATAAGGTTGAGACATACAATTACCCTAATTAACACTTACAGCAATACTGTGAGATATGTACTGTTTTACAGATACAATGAAATGAACTCAGAGTGGTAACGGTCACTCACGTTAAGCGTCCTGGCTGGGACAGAAACCTTTCTTTCTGCCTAAGTCTTCGCTGCAGCCCCACCCATGCATTATATCCAAGCTTCCTCCTCAATCAGAAGAAACTTCTGAAAGGTCCAGAAAAACCAGCCCCGCTCAGTCCTCATGACCATGGCAAGGTCTCCTCCTTGAAAGCTTCCACGGCAAGGCCATTATTGGGGGTTGGGAGTGCCTGGAGGTGGGAAATCTCTCCTCAACCATCAATACTTGGCTCCCAATCCATCCATCTCACGGGTCCGGGGAGTGTTTAATGGAGCCGATTTGGATTGGTGGAGATTGGTGTTCAGGCTGTTCTCCAAGACTTCTAGAGTGGCCAGGAAACACAACTGTTGTTGGCAAGGAGTCCAGTGCTGACCGTGGTTTCATTTTTAAGTAAACCTCTCTAACTTTTTTTCAGTTGCTTTTTCTATTGAAAGTTCTTTCAATTATTCAAATCCAATCAGAATTCATTGAGCACCTATTCTGTGCCAAGCACAACGGGAGTATAAAAAGATCACTAAGACACCGCGACAGGAACCTGAGGGACTGGGAGGACGCAATCATCCCCCAGATAATGCTGAGAGACAAAGATGAGAACTGTCCTGGGGTGCAGGTAAAGAGCTACAGGAGTGCGGACAAAGGAGACACTGCTTCCGCTTGGGAGAAGAAGGCATCGTGGACAAGGAGCCAGCGTTTGATATAGACCTTTAGGAAGTACTCAGTCAAAAAATATTTACTGGACACACATCACGTGCCAGGCACGTGCGGAGACCTGTGGACACAAGAGGAACACAATCCCGAGCCACAAGCTCCCTGCCTTCTATGAATAAGTAGACAACATGCAAGTAAACACATCAGTTACAGCTTGTTATGGATGCAGCAAAACTTCCCTGGTGGCGCAGACGGTAAAGCATCTGCCTACAGTGTGGGAGGCCCGGGTTCAAGCCCTGAGTTGGGAAGAGCTTCTGGAGAAGGAAACAGCACCCCGCTCCAGTATCTTGCCTGGAAAATCCCACAGACAGAGGAGCCTGGTGGGCTACAGTCCACGGGGTCACAAAGAGTCAGACACGACTGAGCGACTTCACTTTCTTTCTCTCTATGGATATGAGGATTAAAGGCGCAGAAGGCACTGACTGCATCACCCAGGGTGGGTGGTGCTGGGGGCAGGGCAGGGTCCTACTTTGGCAAAGTGGGCAGGGGAAGTCTTCGTGAGTTTCAGTGGAGATCCGAGGCACAAGAAGAGCCAGCCATTTGAAAAGTGGGGATTGGAATGAACAAAATCCTGTGAGCCTAAGTGACAAGTTCTTAAAAAGAAAAAGAATTGGGGATTATCAAGAAGGACTCAAGGGTCAGCCAGCTTGAGAGGGCGCTGGAGAGGTAGGTGGGCTTGTAAGCACTGGTCATGAGAAGGAATCTGGATTTTCTCCCAACTGTAGAAAGACTTTTGAAGGGCTTCAAGCTGAGCGGCAGTGTGAAGCCAATTTACACCTTGAAAAGGTAGGGATGGAGCACCACGTGGAGAATGGACTGAGCTCGGGGGATAAGCAGACTGCAGCGGCGGTCCCTTTGGGGCAGCCTGCTTTATGCCAGGGTGAAGCTGGGAGGTAGGTAGGTAAATTTGAAATACATTTTAGAAAAAGAAACAACAGGAATTACTGGATTGAAATAGAACAGGGCCTTTAAGGAGACAAAACAACATAAGCAAAGATTCAGAGGAAGAAAACGGTGAGTTCGTGTGGGCTTCCTTGAGGCTGGAGGAGCCTAAGTCTTCCTTGTAGCAGAGCTCTGGGTCAATGGATAGCACCATCCTCACTCTTAAGTGCAGCTTTACTTCCCACCTCCCAACTCCACTCTCCACATAAACTCACTGTAATTAGAAGGCAAAGGTTGCAGAGTTCACAGACACCTAGGCAAACATCAAGGCCAACATTCCCCAACATGCAGTCTGTGATACTTGTTACACTACATGCTTCTTGTGCAAAGAAAGAGGTTTTGTGGCCAAGTAACTTTGGAAATGACTTTCACATCCCTTTTCTGGATGGCTACAAAGCACATCGGCACACTAAAGACTTCAAGATTTTTTTAACACAACTGTTTCCATACTGTTAATGGTGAACCTACCATTTCCATACCAATAGGCTTTGGATCCCTTAGTCCATAGAAGAGCCCTAGGGATCCTGGGGAGCCACTGACCCGGCCCGCAGGACCAGCTGAATAATTTGCAGGGCTCAGCAAGAAGTGAAAATGTCAGGCTCTTTATTCAAATCTCATCAAGAATTTCCGAAGCCGGTGAGAACAGCACATGGACCCCAGTGTGGGACCGTTTAAAGGCGGGCTCCAGGACTTAGCTGCTGGTCCAGGGCTGAGACTCAGCTCCCAACGCAGGGTGCCAGGGTCTCTCCTGGTCAGGAACCAGACTGCACACAGCACAGCGAAGACAGAAGATCTCATGGCCGCAGCTAAGACCCAGGGCAGCCAGTAAAAAATAATTAAAAACAAAGAAGCCAAACAAAAAACAGCCAACCCACAGGGTTCTGAGGGACAGCAAAGATCCAGTACAGCTGTGACGCCAGCCTCTGGAGGCGCGTCATCTTGCAGCCGAGGAGGAGGGGACAAACCCAGAGCGGCCAAGCGGCCTCCCCCGGGATCTCACGTAAGGTCAGAGGAGGCCCTGGGTCTGCACCCCGGGCCACGTGACCGCTTGCAGGATATAGGCTGGCTTCTTCGAGGCGAGGCAGGTCCCCTGAGAGGTGGCTCTCCCTGCTCCATCGTAACGGACCTCACTGCCGAGCCGGGTACAGCCGCACCGTCTCTGGCCTTGACCTGCTCGGCAGTCCCCCTACCCCCTTAAAGTTTGCTCCAATTTGCTGCTCAAGCCAATTCCCCTGCTCTTTGGAATCATCACCCTGGTTTACTGCAGCTGGCCACAGAACCTAATTGCCACTCTAAGAGCAGTGTGGGGACAAACACGGTTTACTAGAGTCTAGTCTAACTAGAGTAAGAAAATCAGGGCAGCAGGGCAGAGGAGAAGACCGTGATTATCCGACTCCCCCCCGTTTGTGAGAAAGAGGCAAATATTTCCTATCCACATCCCATAAAACATGTAACACAGTATTTTATACACAGCAGGGACCCAAGAAAGAAAGAGCTTTTCCTCCAGTAAAGGCAGGGAAACGGAGGCAGTCTATGTGAAAACAGAACGACCAGACTGAAAGACAAGTCTAGTGCCCTGTGAAACTCTAAAGTGGGGGATGCCTGGTTCTCCAGGAGTGAAGTCAGGGAGGCCGTCAAGGAGAGCTCCGGAGCAGACCGCCTGAAACCGACAAGGAGAGCTCCGGAGCAGACCGCCCGAAACCGACAGGCTTAGAGAGAAGACGGGAAGAGTTTCTGCTGCTTATCCCACTCTGCTAGTCAGCACTCTGCAAAGAAACAGACCCAGCAGAATCTACCTACCTGTCCACGCCCAGAGAGGGACAAGGAGGCTGATGGCAACACAGAACAAAGCTAAGAGATGAGGACAGAGAGAAGCCGAGTGCTGGTGACGGCCCGACGCCAGCTCAGCTTGGCTTGAACTTCTCATGGCCTGAGTTATGAGTTTCATTGCCTGCGTTTCATTTCACGCGTAAGTTGCCTAAGGTTTTTTCTCTTATGTGCAATCAGTCCTGACATGTGCTGTGAGCACATTCTGCTCAAAGAACAAGCCAAGGGAGCGGGCTCCTCATTGAAGGAGCAGGGAGCTGGCCAGCTCTGCTGTCCAAACATGCCCTTTGAAGAAGTTACAGGGTCGCTGAAGCGGGTGAGTGAGCTGGACTTAGCTCTGGAGGCTGCAGCGGAGTCTATGAGCTACTTACGTCACACCATTAACTGGAAATCATTCTGTTCCTGCAATTCCAGGCGCCCGGGCGCCTCCTGGGGTCTGCTCCTGCACCAGGCCTCCTTGGAGACCCGGAGAAGCTGCTGTTTCGAGTAGCGAGCAGATGCCCCCACCGAGTCTCTGTAATCTCAGTTTTTAGGATTTTCCCTGAGAAAAAAACAGCCAGCGGTGAGTAGGCTTCATGCTACTAGGATTTGGATGGAGCATTGTATAGAATGCTGAAAAACTGGAAATAGCCTAAGTGTCCATCCATAAACGAATAATCACATTAATTTCAAATATAATGCAATAAAATAGGGAAAAAAACCTCATGAAACTCAAAAATATTGACTTTTTAAAAACTAATAATGTTAAAATAACTTTAAAGTGATAAAAACTATGATTCTAAGTATGTAAATAAATGTAATAAAATAACAGGCAGTGAGAATGTAAGTAATTTTTAAAGGAAATTTTTCTCAATCATCTACAATGAACGCATGTTAACTTTAAAGACAACAGCAACATTTTTAAGTGTTGAGGAATTTTTCAGAGAAAAAGGAAAATTCATTTCTTTTGTATACTTGACTGATTTTCAGTGAGAAGGAGAAAGAGAAAAAATTATACATTTAAGAGGAGTGTATTTGAGCCTCCTATTCCCAAAGCTTCCCTGGTGGCTCAGAGAGTAAAGTGTCTGCCTGCAATACAGGAGACCTGGGTTTGATCCCTGGGTCAGGAAGATCCCCTGGAGAAGGGAAGGGCAACCCTCTCCAGGATTCTCGCCTGCAAAATCCCATGGACAGAGGATCCTGGTGGGCTGCAGTCCATGGGGTCACAAAGAGTCAGCCACAACCCAGTGACTTCATATTATTTTTTTTCCTAAAGCAACCCCAGAAAAGATGGTCCCTCAAGCTCCCACTGTTTATTCAGAAAGACAGGCGTTGAGTGCAGTCTTCCAGAGTCTCACGCGGTCTGACTGTCCCGTAGGCTCCTGCAGCTGCTGGGCTGGGGCAGGTCTTGGGGCAGCCTTTTCCAGCAGGGCCAGCCTCACAGAATAGGCAGGCTCAAAGCTTACACTGAGCATGGCCAGCATCAGACTCGACGCCGAGGAGCTGGGTAAGCCTGGGCCTGGCCGCGGGGACGCCGCCCGGAGCCTGCCGGGGCACCGAGCCCGAGCTTGGGCGTCTCCCAGCGGGGTGAGCTCTAGGATCCCCTCCTCTCTGCCCCCTGCTAGTTGGCGGACGACAGCAGCACTGCTTAACCTCCTTGAGCTCAGCTTCCTCGACTGTAAAAGAGAAATGCTCATCTCTTCCTCCTGGTGTCGTGAGCAGGGCGTCCAGCCAGGTAGCTCTGGCCGGTTCAGCTGTATTGATTGAGAATATATGAAAAACTTTCAGTGTAAGTTGGTAAATAATCAGCGCCTGAGTGTCTACAGGGTCCCACGGCCCCGGTCACGCATCGCCATCATCCTCCAACTAGAGACACACGGGACTTCCAGGTCTGTTCCAGGGTGCCTTTGAATAATCCGTAAAGCTATCTTACTGGTCTGTTAAATGTTTTGAATACAATCTCATGTTGTGGGCATTAAATAAGAATGAGGTGGTCCACATTCATGAGATTATAGGCTGCAGAGATTTGGAGATTTTTTGTTGTTGTTAGAAGCATATACTTGTAGTAACTGACCCAGGTCAAGAGGACCAAGCTACCTCCTCCAAAAAGGTGAGGAGTACTTGAAGAGGAATACTTGAAGGGTAACGAGCACTGAATAGTAAGACCTAAAAGCAACCCTCTTGGCCTTTAACCACTGCCTATCCCAAGTCAGAGGAGGGGCAGCTTCGACCTTTCATTAAACCTCATTATGTAATCACCAGAAGTGAGCTTCCTCAGTCTTGTTATTTTTTTATGTGAAGAACAGAACTAGTTTTTTCATAATAAAAAGGGTTTCTGTACATGATCTTAGATTTTAATAGGTCACCCGAGAGTTTCTGACACCGATAAAGTTTAAGTGTTGAACTTAACGGCCTATCTGGTTTCAGGGCTAGGCTGCCAACTCTTCAGAAAACAGAGAGAAAAATGCTTAATTTATAATTTTATGGTTGTGGTCTTCTCTCCAGGGGCATTTTGTCCATTCCTTACAAAGAAGGCCCAGAGCAGTCTTCCCAGAGATATTTCATGAGAGTGGTCACTAAATAAGGTAGACAGCACTCATAATGGACAATTCACACTTACTTTTCTCCAAAGTATTTTGCTTGCCCTTTTATGATATAATATTGAGAAACCTGGATACAGATAATCTGACATAAATTTGTTAAGAAAATGTATTGTCTAAATTTTCTAGAAATATGCACACTACTGATATCAAAGTGAACACAACATATACAGAATTACTTCTTTCTTATTCTTGATGAAAATGTTACCAAAAATAACATGGTGTTAAACTAGGCCAGTTTCCAGGGGCATTGTTATTTGGCTGGAGTGAGCTACAGTAATCCAAGTGTAGGTAAATAGGATGGAACTCAGACACTTTTTTCACATATTGGGTTTCCGTTAAAAATGTGACCATCTTAAGGCTGTCTGTTCTGCTCATTCTTGGTCCTAATGAAGTCCTGGGGAAAACAGAACAATCCAAATTTTTGTGTGCCCATGTCTATTTTTTTGGCACTTGATTTTTCACACCTGCTCTACTCACTCGGAAACCTGATACTCAGAGGCTCCAGGGCCCCTAAAGACAGTCTGCTGAACTAGTCCTGTTCTTTCCCTCGGGATCAGAAAGCCCTCGAACCTCACGCCCAGGCTATGCACGAGGGCAGCGGGCACTTTTCACAGGTGTCCCTGTTGGTGACAAAGGACAAACTAAATCTCCTAGAGACTCATCTGCTAGCTTTTTCTTGATGACTTCTGTTTCAGGGTCTTCTCTCTCTAATTAGCCTCCCCAAATGGACTGTTTAATGCGTAACTAGTCTTGAGCTTGCTCTTTTCTCCGAAGGAAGAGAAAATTGCACTTCATTTTGTGGAGCTATGGTGCTTACGCTACACGGTTAACACCAAGTGATATTTTAGAATTCTAGATGGCAGCTGTTCAGAGTTTCCTCATTGGAAATTACTAATGGTGAATATATAAATCCTCTTTAATAGGCAGTCTAGCCAAAATTTTTCTAAATATTTATCTTCTTAAATTCAAATTATTTTCTAAAGTGTATTAGTCTAATGTGAACAAGAAACATTCTTTTTAGGATCCAGAGGAAAGTTGAAAGCATTTATAGCCTTTATCATGTGGCCAAATAAATCACTGATCACAATAAAATACAGTGTGCTGATTTTAACATCTTCCTAGCTATGCCTTAACATCATTTTACCCATTTCTGTTATTTTCTTTTAAATATCCATCTGAAAAAACCATATTTGTTGTTTTGCCAAGGTCATTTTTCAAAGTTTGTTTTTATTTGCCCTTCTACTACAAGTAAAGAAGTGGAACAAAAGAAGTACACACAAGCTGAACTACTACAAACAAACAGAGTTCACAACATGATTCTTTTTCAGTGCTTGAGGCTTCACCTTTGTAGCCAACACACAACAGTGTCTCTCCTGTTCTTAAAGCAGAGAGTTCCCTTGGAGCAAATAAGAATCTGTGGACAAAGAGCCCAGGGTATCAAAGAAACTTCCTAAACTTTTCTTTCGAAGAAATATAGTCTTTACCTTTTCTATAGGACCCTTGAATTGAATAGAAAGTGGGAACAAAAATTAAAAATGTTTAGGTTAGGAGGTGAGGAAATATCCACCAAAGAAACAATAAACTGGGAAGAGTGAATCAAAGGATGAACAAGGAAGAATCGAAGGATGAAGAACGCATAAAATAGGTGCTCTGGGACTGACTCCACAGAAGGAGGCACTCGGGCGGTGGAGAGGAGGTGGGAGCCCGGGAGGTGAGGAAGCAGGGAGCATAGGAGCTCACGGCAGCACACCCCGCCCGCCAGCCCGCGTGGGTCTGCCTGCAGGGAACACAGCGGGGAGCTGAGGGATCTCAGGCTCGGGGTAGGCTGAAGCTCGAAGACAATGGGTGGAAACTGCATCCAAAACGATGCACAAGACTCTGTCTGCAAGGCTTGTCACACACATAGTCCAAATCCAGTTCTGACTTTCTCAAAATAAGGGTAAGGAATAGTTGATTCCCTGGTGGCTCAGATGGTAAAGCGTCTGCCCGCATTGCGGGAGACCCAGGTTTGATCCCTGGGTTGGGAAGATCCCCTGGAGAAGGAAATGGCAACCCACTCCAGCACTCTTGCCTAGAAAATTCCATGGATGGAGGAGCCTGGTGAGCCATGGGGTCGCAGAGTCGGACACGGTTGAGCAAACTTTCTTCTTTCTATTATTGAAAAAGATTCCTACCAGCTGATTAAAGGAAAAATGGGCTGTGTCTGGGGAAGATGTTGCATTCAAAGGTGGAAATGCACCACAAGATATCCAGGGATGGTGAGAGGAAGCTGGTGATTGGGACAGACTTGCAACCCACATCAAAGGAAACTTCAGTGAGAGACTGCCAGCAAAGGGGAGGCTTCCAGAAAACTCAGGAAAGTGTTCTGTGGCAGAGCCAGCTTTGGACGTCTACTGCTGATTGAGGCCAGTCAAGGAAGACTCCCCACTGCCTCCCACTCCCTTGCCTCTCCTCCCACCTTCCTGTCAAGGAGCTGAGGGTAGATGGAGAAGAGTGGGGAATGATGGAGCTAATCACGCCCCTTCCCCTTCCCACATCGGCTGATAGGCCAGAGCTGGAGGAAGGAGACATTGCAAATGTGAATATAATTCGGAGTTTTGACTAGAAATCCAGGTGTTTGAATTAAGGCTACTCTACAGATTAAATATTTTTATTTTCTAGCTATGGTCAGAAAGGTTAATGGTACATTTCTCCAATTTTATCTGGAGACAGAAGAGAACCAACCCTTGGAGTGGGTTTGCTACACCAGTTGTAAGGCAAAATAAATTTTAAATTACTTTACGATTGCTCCTTAAAAGACCTGTTTTTTTTCATTGTAATGGTAACATAGAAATGTACCTAAACAGTTAAACAGGTAGGTGAAAGCAATAACTTTAGAATAACTCTAAAAATGAGAAAACATTCCATGGAAGAGATGTAGAATTAGGAAAGACTGAAAATTTGCTGGAGATACAAAGAAAAATCTTCAATGACTTTAGGAAAACATAGGAATGGAACTAAAGGGGCTCTGAGTACAGAAACTGTCTTTTAAAAAGAAACTGTTGGTGGGAATATAAATTAGTACAATCACTATGGAGAACAGTGTGGGGTTCCTTTAGAAACTAAAAATAGAGCTACCACATAATCCAGCAGCCCCACTCTTGGACATATATCTGGAGAAAACCACAGTCTGAAACGATGGGTGCACCCGGATGGCCAGCACAGCGCTGTTCACAAGAGCCAGAGCTTGGGAGCAGCCAACACATCCATCAGCAGCGGAAACGGACGAAGGCGCGGCACGCATATACAGTGAGAGGGTACTCAGCCATGAAAGTATGAGATGAGGCCACTTGCAGCGACAGGGATGAACCTAGAGACTGGCATACTAAGTGAAGTAACTCAAAGACAATCATAATATGGCATCACTTACGTGTGGGATATTAAAAAAAATGGTACAAATGAATTATTTACACAATGGAAAAGGAGTCATAGAGGTAGAAAACACACTAATGGTGACCAGGAAGGGGGCAGTAGGGGAAGAATAAACTGGAAGACTGCGGCTGACACATATACATCACTCTCTATAAAATGCACAACTAACGCAGACCCGCCGTATGGCGCGGGGGACACTACTCAGTACTCTAATACCCCGTGTGGGAAAAGGGTCTAAAAGGGCAGATATGTATTCATGCATTACTGATTCATTTTGCTGCGCAGCAAAAACACAACACTGCCAATCAACTCCACTAAAAGTTCTAAAGACATTTTAGTAAAACACTACAGCAAAAACGATGAAAGATAAATTATCTCTGGGCTGAAAGTCTCACTTCCTCTTCTATAGGAAGATGAAATAAGAACTGTCTACTCATGTGGACAACCCACCTGTCCATCCTAACGGAAATCAGCCCTGAATACTCATTGGAAGGACTGATGCTGAAGCGGAAACTCCAATACTTTGGCCACCTCATGTGAAGAGCTGACTCAGTGGAAAAGACCCTGATGCTGGGAAAGATTGAGGGCAGGAGGAGAAGGCGACGACAGAGGATGAGACAGCTGGATGGCATCACCGACTCGATGGGCATGGGTTTGAGTAAACTCCGGGAGTTGGTGATGGACAGGGCGGCCTGGCGTGCTGCGGTCCATGGGATGGCAAAGAGTCAGACACGACTGAGCGACTGAACTGAACTGAACTCATGTGGAAGCATTTCTCCGTCAACCCTTAAATCGGAAGGAAGTGACATTTGTGATTTGACGACTGGTTTGTGTGGGGGCCCTGTGCGCCTCCCATATAATTCAGGAAATCGACTTCCTAATACAAGCCGCCGCAGGTGGGTCTGGGTAGCGGCGGTTCTTCCGGAAGCCCGCACTGAAGTGCGCTTCCCCGGGCGCGGTCGTCGCGCTGGTTGTGACGTCACGCCGTGACGTCCTCTTTCTCATCCTAGGCTTCCTCCGGTCTGCTGTGTCCTCACTCCCCGCCCCTGCCAGCGACACAGCACGTGGCAGGGCGTGAAGAGACCGGGTGACGTCCAGAGCTCTGTCCCCCAGCAGCATCCTCAGCCGTTTCTACAGTCCAGCCTGGCACCGCGCTGGGTGCAGAGTCATGCCGACGGGGGGATGCTCTGAAATAAGTCCTAGGGTAAGCCACTCTGCTGGATCATGTTTGTGCTCCGCACTCCAACAATTAAACGCCAAGGGGCCAGGCAGCGGGGATAGGTACATATAATGACTTGTATTTCTTCTGCTTTCTTCTCTTAGCAACCTCCTCTCAAAAAAGGAAGGGCTTTAGCCTCCAACTAATAAAAATAAATGAAAACAAACAAACAAACAAACCAGGAAGGGCTTTCCCTGTCTCTCTGTCACTTAGAGCAAATATCAGTCCTTGCTACACTAGGGCTTCAGATAAAATACAGTCATCCAGGTTCTGTAGGCTTAGCATTTGATTTGTAAAGGGAATTTTGGCAAACAAACCACCTTCCCCCGCCCCATCTCACCCAGCAGAGCCTGGATTTCAACACTATGATCTCACCGTGAATTTTTTAAAATATGGTTTTCCACTCACTGCCAAGAAATGACTTCTCTGTGTCAAAGTCCCATGACATGGTGAAGTCCATTGATTTGTTAAATACAGAGCTACATAGCAACATGGTTTCTGGGAATGAAAAAAATGTCAGTTTAATGTTTGCAAAAATATGATTCCTGTAAAAATTAAACTTTAGACGTATCTGCCTGTTCTGAGTTGTGAGCTAAATGAATAATTTATGCAAGTTTTACCATTGCATGTAGGGTCGTGGATGATAAAACTGCTTAGGACCAAATACTGTGGAGTTTCTACACATTTGGATCACTTGAAGATGCTAGAATCAGAGACATAGGGAGTATAGGACTCTATAGAGATTATTACAGAGACATTTGGAACAATGAGAGATCACGTCTCCTGGGAGGCCAGTGAGATCATTCGTCTGCATTATATCACAGCCTGACCACAGTCTAGTACTATAGCCATACGTTCTATTCCTCACCTGCGTCAGCCTTCTCTTTCAGCAAAGCCAACTGCCCCACAGACCTCCAGATTCACCGATAGCCCTCCTTCATCTGTGTCTTTGCTCTTGCAGTCACTTCAATCGGAGTGCCCCCAGTCTAGGGCTTTAAAGAGCAGAAATCCACGAGAGCTAAGTATCAAAAGCCTACTTCTTACATTTCTACCAAATAAGGGAATCTTGTGTTGTTATCAGAATGGAAACACAGTATTTAGTTACATTGCTTTAAAACTGGACCACAGAGGTATCTTACGCCGAGGGACGAGAGAGAGGTCCAGTTCATCCTCGCTACAGTTTGTCTATCCTTTTCAAAAGGATAGCTGAGGGGGAGCTCGAGGCTGAGTCTGGCTCCAGGAAGGGAGATAGGAGCAGAGACGAGCAGGAGGCGGAGACTGTGGTTGTTGCCGTGGCAACGAGCACCCGGCAATGGTGCTGCTGGCTTGCCTTGCTGAGTGGGAGAGAACCACCTTCCTTCTGGATGGGTGGAGCTGAGGACAGAAAAATCTGAGTTGACCAATTTAACTCTCTAGTTGAGAGCTTAAACTGTATCTCCACAGATACGGCCAATGTTTGTTAAGCACCGACAAAGTGGTTGGCAATGTGCTGGATACATTAGAAGATTTCATGTGTGTAAACCCAAAAAAGTAGGGACTAACATCCCAGTCTGAAATGTGAAGAAAGTAAGTTCGAAGTGGGTAAATAATTTGTCAATTACCTAGTTAAAAAGGCAGGACTAGGGTTTAAACCCAGGTCTTTAATTCAATTGAATTTACTTTCAATGTAAACCTATTTCTACTAAGCCACAATGATGCCTGCCAAGTGACAAAGCAGGAAAATTGTGTCCATCTGAATAATGCAAGCTTAGGAAATCCATGGTTAACCCAAGCTTGGACATTTTATATTTCTCCTTCTCTTGCAAGTTTTCTAGGAAAATAATTGATGTTAAAGCTTTCTTTCCTTCATTTAAAACTGAACTGGTTTTCTGATAACAAAGTAATTAAGAAAGTATCCAATATGACAGGTTTCAGGGTATTTTGCATTGATTTTGCAGTATTAATGATTTATTGACTGTAAATATTTTATAAATAACGCAAAAGTCATGGAAATACCTCACTTTTCTCCAAAATAGGAGAAACCTCTGAATTTTTAACAGTAACCATTTATTGCCAGTAAAATAAATAATATCAAGATACTAAAGGCCCTAATTGGGCTTCCCTGGTGGCTCAGAGGTTAAAGCGTCTGCCTCCCATGCGGGAGACCAGGGTTTGATCCTTGGGTTGGGAGGATTCCCTGGAGAAGGAAATGGCAACCCACTCCAGTACTCTTGCCTGGAAAATCCCATGGACAGAGGAGCCTGGTAGGCTACAGTCCACAGGATCGCAAAGAGTCAGACATGACTGAGTGACTTCACTTCAAAGTGAAGTGAAGAATTTCTATTTCTGATTTCTAATCAGAATTTCTATTCTGATTCTAATCTTTAATCTAAAATAATAACTTGGCATTTGTCCTTTTTGAACATGTATGTACCGTGTAGTGATTCAGAGCATAAATTCACACTCCAGCTTTACCACTTACTAGCTGTGTGGCTAGGCAATTTAACCTCTTAGACCTTAATTATTTATCTGTAAAATAGGGATAATATTACTACCTAAACCTCTTTGGGGTCGCAAAGAGTTGGACATCACTGGGTGACTGAACTGAACTGAAACACATATGAATGTTGTATGGAGTAAATGAAATTTATTTTTGAGACAAATTATGCCAAATGCATAGCACAGTACTCGGCACAGTGTGGCACTTTATGAGTATATGCCTACATATGTATGTATTATTTATAGAAACGAATCATGTTATATATTGAAGTATAATTCTCACTTAACAAAACATCTTAAGACATATAGCCATGTCTGTATGCAAGGAGTCACTCTATCATTTGCTGAGTGATACCCTATAAGACAATGTGTCCTCATGGTGTGTGTCTGGAGGGAGAAAAAGCAAGCTCTCTGCTGTCTGTTTCCAAGGGCACTAATCCCATCATGGATGCCCCAACCACATGATCTATCTAATACTAATTACCTCTCAAATGCCCAACATCATCACACTGGGGGTTAGAGTTTCAACTGTAAATTTGGGGGAGATGCAAACACTTGGTTCACACTGCATTGAACAAAGAGAGCAGTTTGTAAACTGTGAGTGTTAATATGCAGCATCAGAGTTTCTGCAGTTCACACTCCTACCAAAACAGGTGAGAGTTCCCGTTTCTCTGCATCTTATCGTTAGCAGTTTTCAGCACAACTCATTTCATTCTTTGATAATCTGATAATGCATATATTTGATTACGCCTGAGGATAGACATTCTTTATTTATTGGTGAACCATATTTCTCCATTTGTGAATTTCCAGTATGTATCTGTTGACTTTTCTATCTTAATGTTTCTCTCATTGATTTACACGAGTTATTTACACGCTGTAAATATTAACTCTTGTCTGTTGATACTCCTCCATACCATGTGTTCCCGGGGCATCCAGACTTGACTGTTACAAAGCTTATTATATTCTAAACTGTTCAGTGTGGCTCCTTGCTTACACAGCCACACGTTTTACAAGGGATGGTCTATTCTTATCTTATTCAGAGCTGAGTCCTCAACACCAGCCACAGTGCCTGGTCCACAGTTACGGCTCCAGAGCCATCGAGTATATAAATTAATAACATATATGTTGCAAATAGTTACCACCACATATTACTTTTCTTTTAACTATTTCTGGCATCTTGGCCACACCATTTTTAACTTGTATAATCAGATTTGTGTAGTTGTCTACAATTCTCAAGTTCTCACCATGCATACACATTCCTTCTTCAATCCTAAATGATGAAAATAGACCTCTGTAATATATGTATTGTCTTAATTTTTGCAATTAACTCTTTAACCTGACAATTACTTGTGTGTGTTTGAGGCAGATATACAATTTTATTTTCCTCTAAATAAAGACCATGCTATTTATTGAATAATCTAACTCTTTGCCACCAATGTGAATCAGAACCCTTATCATACTCTATATAAGATGTTACATCTGTATGTTTTGGTACGTAATAAGGCAAATCTCCATATTTCCTCTTTGAAACTTTTTTTCCTAGTCTTATTCAGGGACACAGCCAGGTAAATATGCTGTGAATTTATCAAGTCTCTTTTGAGTCCAATCAATCCCTAGCAAGTAAGCCAATGAGCAGGGCATTGGATCAGAAAAAATTATCTTTCAATCAGGCTGCCCTCATTAGTTTTCCAGCTTTCAGATGCACAGCTTTGAAAGATCCATAATCATAGCTATCTGACCCGCTTCACAGAGGCATTGTGAGACAAGAGAGTGCAAATTAACCTGCATATTAAAGGTGCTTTACAAAAGAAGCTTCTGGGAAGTAAAAATCAGTCGTATTGTTTATTATTGACAAGTATCCCACCCTTTCATCTTGAGAAGATTTACTTAAATTGATTGGAGATAGATCAGTAACCTTCTGTGGTGCGTCGTGGCAAATCACTGCACACATTTTCTGTCTGTATTCCCAGCCCTTCTCTCCACTGCCCATGGATGAGGACTCCCGCAGAATGGATCACATGCCGAAGGGGCTCCGTTCAAGACTGGTGCTCCTGTTTCGGGCAAAGCGCCGTGTCTGCCACCAATCAGCATAATCCCACAGCCTTTCCTTCTCGGCAGGATCCCAGGGGAGACCGGGGAAGCCCTGTGGGCATTCCCAGACAGGATGGATTAGGACGGATCGGAGAGCTGTATCTTGAATGCCCTGTTCCTTTCCTGAGGCTTCTGTAACAAAGCACTGGAACTGTGCTTAACACAGCAGAAGCGCATCGTCTCACGGTGGCCGAGGCCAGAAGTCTGAAATCGGTGTCAGCGGGGTCGCGCTGCTTGGGGGATCTGAGGAGGAACCCCAGGACTCCAGTCTCCGGGAGCCTCAGCACTCCTGAGCCTGGGGCCGCATCACTGCAGTCTCCGCTCTGCGTCACTTTGCTTCCTGCTGGCTGTGTTTTCCCTTCTGTCTCTTGTAAGTATATTTGCGTTAGATTTAGGGCCCATCCAGATAATCCACTTCATCTCGAGTTGTTTAACTACATCTTCAAAGACCCTTTTCTCGCTTTAGGTAACATTAGCAGACTCCAGGGGTTCAGACATGGACAAATCTTTTGGGAACCAACCCCGTCCCCCCCTACACACACCCTCTTCACCCGACTACAGAAGCCTGTATCGTCAGAAGAGATCAGTCTCCGTGGATGCACTGCTTTATCACTTTGAGACGTAACGGGCTACAGCTGATATTAGCCGAATGGAAGTTCATTACTGAACAGTGGGCATCAAGTTCTGACATCTTTCTCTTTCTAAAATATACATAGAGTGTCTTTCAGATTCAAACTTGACTGAGGTCGAATTCAAAGATATGCATTTAATTATCTCCTTCCCACTCCCACTCCAAATCTTTACACTTTACGTACAGAAGAGTCACAAGGGGATCACCAGATTAACACGTTCCTTGCTTCAAATGACCATGATGCATTATTGGAAAGTGAAAGTCATTCAGTCATGTCTGACTCATTGCGACCTGGAGGGTATACAGTGCATGGAACTCTCCAGGCCAGAAGCCTGGAAGTGTGAGTGCGCTTAGTCGCTCAGTCGTGTCCGACTCTGCGACCCCGTGGACTGTAGCCCTCCAGGCTCCGCTGTCCATGGGATTCTCCAGGCCAGAACACTGGAGTGGGTTGCCATGCCCTCCTCCAGGGATCTTCCCAAACCAGGTCTCCCACATCGCAGGTGGATTCTTTACCAGCTGAGCCACCAAGAAAACCCTGCATTATTGGAACAAGATATAAGTCCCATCGCAAACCTTCTCATCAGATCCTCTTTGCATAAGGCAGGATCTCAGGCACTTATCACAAGGCAGCCTGTGTTTTTTCCTAAGCAATCCTCTCCCTTAATCTTCAGGGTAAAGCTACACCAGGACTGATTTTTACCACAGATGGCCAAAGACTAAGACTCCCTGAGATTAAAATGATTTCTCACCTTCGTCCTGCAGTGGAAGACTTTCTTGTTCCTTAGGTCCCTGCGCTGATTGCAAGCCCACACGTGGAGGAGCTGTCTGTGCTGATTCGCAGCTTGCAACGCAATCGGTTGGGGATTTTTATGTTATTCTTCACATTCAGCCTTCAGTCTTCCCAGAGAAAGCTTCAGGCTCAGGTGGTTCCAGTGGAAGGAAACCCTGGCATTCACAAAAACAGAACACAAATAAGTTAAACAGATACTATATTCCCATTCTGAAACATCTTTCTGCCCAAAGGTGCCGTACCCCTAACATGCAGAAATAGGACTTCAAAAGGTTATTTGGCGAGAGCTGTGAGCGTTGCCATGGAGAACTGGTAAAAAATGCATTTTATTTGATCAGTTAAAATAGCTTTTTGTAAACCAGAAAAAGTGTTTGGGGAACCTTTTAATTTGGAAGCTTGGCAGTGTGGCTTTAATGAGCAGATCAGGAAAAAAAAAGATTTCTTAGGAGTTAGAGTGACTTTTCCAAGGACCTAATGTGACTTTTTGCAGAATTAAGACCAGAATCTAGATTATCACGCTCCCTAGTCTAGACCGCCTTGCACTTCTGCCACGTTTCCCATTCTTTTATGATTAGAATATTCTGAACATTGACTGAAGTGGGGATTCTACATCAAGTGGACTCTACAGTCAGATAGATAAAAAGTCTACTTTCTTCTCTTATGGACCATTAGGAAATATTTTCAGCTTTGTGGGCCATATGTCTCTGTCACAACTACTCAACCCTGCCATACAGTAGCCATAAACAGCATGTAACAAATGGTATGACTGTGTTCCATTAAAACTTTATTTGTACAAACAGATAGTAGGTTAGCTTTGGCCTGTGGATTATAGTTCTCAGATCCTCAAGAGACCAAGACTGGAACTTCATTTCACTAGCCTTCACTTTCTTTTTCTGTAAAATGGGTATAATAACAGCACAGCCTTTGTACAATGGCTGTAAGGCATTCCTAAATACACCATGGATTTACAATACCTGGCACATGGCACTCATTAAGTGCTGGCAATTATTTTTATCATCATCTTATTTTACTTTTGGTCACACCTTCTGAAAAGGAGGAGAAAAAGGAGTCAGCATTCAGTGCATTCTTTCCCTTGCCCCTGGCATTATCTGCTGGCCGCCCTGAGCCCCTGCAGCCTTGCACGCGTGGTCAGGCAGCTGACTGTCACAGCCCCACAGACGGCAACACCAGACTCTGCAGGCCCCAGACAGACGGCTTGCCTTCCACTTGGAACTTCGGCAAGTCTGGAACTCCTACAGCCTCCGGGCTCTGCGATGCCAGATGCTCGAATAGGCAGTTTTCTTTCTGAACACTGAAAAGCGCTCGTTTTCCCGGTTTGCTTCTGGACTTTAGTGGCGCCAGGTGCAGCTTCGAAGGCCAGGCACTTGTGCCTGTGGCCCTGGCCCCTCGAGTTCCCTTCTAAACTGAAATGTCCCCAAAGGGCTCTGCTTTGGTCATGCTGTTGAAGCTGAAAGAACTGGGGCCACAGCTGTTGGAACCTCACTCACCTCTCATCTCCAAAAGGCTGGGGCTCAGGATAAGATGGACTAGTCTTCACCTTACACAGGTTTACTGACTTACAAACCCTCATCACATTTCAGTGACATAGGCCCAAGAAAACCGCATATGACAAAGTTCTACTAAACTTGAAACTATTAGACCCTTTTAAAGCTCAAAGTATTTTAACATTGTGTCTCATTAGTTCTTTGATTCTTAGCTGGGTGACAACACTCTGGAGTTTATAGAGACAGCTCCGAAGTACGCTGCCAGTGGACCAACAGGAGGGGCTGGTGACTATGATCCCCTGGACCGCTGCTCTGCCCAAGCTTAGAGGGGATGCTGCTATTTCATTGATAAGACCACTGCAGGGTTCTGGAGTCAACATTCTCACACACAAGAAACTTACATTTCCTACCTGTCTTGATCAAACATCACATGGATACAGTGAAAACAATTAATTTGGATACACATTTCCTTTTCTTCACAATGACTGACAATTATTTTTTTCTTTTTATTTATTTATTTATTTATTTATTTAAATTAGTTGGAGGCTAATTACTTTACAATATTGTAGTGGTTTTTGTCATACATTGACATGAATCAGCCATGGTTTTACATGTGTTCCCCATCCCGATCCCCCATCCCACCTCCCTCTCCACCCGATCCCTCTAGGTCTTCCCAGTGCACCAGGCCCGAGCACTTGTCTCATGCATCCAGCCTGGGCTGGTGATCTGTTTCACCCTAGATAATATACATGTTTCGATGCTGTTCTCTTGAAACATCCTACCCTTGCCTTCTCCCACAGAGTCCAAAAGTCTGTTCTGTACATCTGTGTCTCTTTTTCTGTTTTGCATATAGGGTTATCGTTACCATCTTTCTAAATTCCATATATATGTGTTAGTATACTGTAATGGTCCTTATCTTTCTGGCTTACTTCACTCTGTATAATGGGCTCCAGTTTCATCCATCTCATTAGAACTGGTTCAAATGAATTCTTTTTAACGGCTGAGTACTATTCCATGGTGTATATGTACCACAGCTTCCTTATCCATTCGTCTGCTGATGGGTATCTAGGTTGCTTCCATGTCCTGGCTATGATAAACAGTGCTGCGATGAACATTGGGGTGCACGTGTCTCTTTCAGATCTGGTTTCCTTGGTGTGTATTCCCAGAAGTGGGATTGCTGGGTCATATGGCAGCTCTATTTCCAGTTTTTTCAGAAATCTCCACACTGTTTTCTATAGCGGCTGTACTAGTTTGCATTCCCACCAACAGTGTAAGAGGGTTCCCTTTTCTCCACACCCTCTCCAG